>CAVNZL010000084.1:0-182500 GCA_963693355.1 Pontia daplidice
AGACAAGAGAGATTATAGAGGCATAAGGACTTGCGAATTAGCATTTGGCAATGTAAAAACGTGAAAGCCGATTGAGCGAGATTCACACTTTCTCTGTTCGATTGATCTTTGTAGAAAGTAAAGTAATACTGTGGTGTTTAAATCGTAATGTGGATTAATGATCATGTGTCAGTTTAGTTAGCTATACACGTGATAGCATCTAACCGCAGACAAAGATGACTTCAATTTTTATCGTTTCTCAAGTTTTGCGGTCACGTTTTGATTTTATGGTTTGCGTTAAACATTCGAGTTCCAATAATATTAACTAATAAATAGGCTGAGTTAGATTTTGGATGCAATTATATATTAAGTTTTCATCAAATTTTGTGACTTTTTTTTGTGACACATATTACTTTTTCATTAATGAATGAAGTTTGACTAATTTACTAAAAAAAAATCACTGCCATTATTTTAAAATATTATGAGCTTACAAGAATTTAACACTTGGCTATTTCAATTTTCAATTATAAGTCAAAAACCGTCTCTAGTCATATTTAGTTCTATAATTAGATGTTCATCCAGAATTTAATTTACAAACTAAAAAATTAAACGTTGCTTATCTTGATTACTCAAAGATTAATTAAGGTTTGTGATAATTATTTCAATATGAAAGTTATGTGATCTTTGTGATGATTATAAGTACATACTATCGATTGAATAACTTAAATAACACTTCCTTTGTTATTCAATTGCCTAATAATAATAATCTTAGCTGTGATTGAGTTTAGCTTTATTTTCTTTTTGGTTTTCACGTTGTTTTGATGGATGACGGATAATCGTGTGGACTCATGATGGCTTTGCAGGCAACAGACACCAAGGAATTCTTCGGCTGGCCTTCGTTTCGAAAACTTGTGTATACAATTACTTTACTATAATTATTATGACAAAAACTATTAATTCTACTATCTATTCTAATGTTCGTATAGTAAAATTACCAAGTTTCAATTATAAGTCAATAACCGTTTCTAGTCATATTTAATTATATAAATATAAGTTCTTTATTACGATTACCACCTATAATTTTAAAGCCTAGATACAGTATTATTAAAATAGATCTTTCATTAACTACAGGTCTTTCTAAAGGCATATTCGAACATTGGGTCAACGATTCCGGTTATTTTAAAAACATTACCTACCGATTCTTCATTTTTGACGTTATATAAGATTCGGTTCTATGTAACATTAAAGTAATTTTATGAGCAAACCTTTTACTATATTTAAATAATGACTGATATATATATATATATATTGATTATATTGATTATATTGATTATATGATATATATTGATTGTTGATTATTAATAAACAAATGTGACGTGCTTTATCTCCATTGCTTCAACGTTGTACGTGGATTGTTAATTGAAAAATATACGAGCACTTTTCAAACAAATGACGCAATGTATACCGTTTTGTGAAAACAATGAACAATTCTAACCGGTAATTGCTTAGCTAGTGCATATTTCTCACTGCGCCGCTTGTTATCTTCACTTAAATCGGTTCCTTCAGGGAACAGAACGACGCGTTGGCGATAACGAAGCTTCTTATAATACTCCACATACTGCGACATATTTACTTGATCTTCTTGCCAATTCCTTTTCACGTATAGAAAGAAATTTAGTTGCATTATCCAACCTACAAAAATATAATGTAATGTTAAGAGAGAGATCGTTTATAATGACGTTTCTAAGCAGACTATTTCATATTATCAGGTAACTTATTTGAAAAAAACAAACTAGACACTTTTATAGATAAAAGTGTGTACAAAATTGTCACGAATGTCCATCTGGGCATTTGTGACGAATAGAATTATTATGATTACCTTTGCTTCAATAATATTTACTTCACATCTCTTATATTTTATCATAAATTGTATTTTAGTATATAATTAGAACAGAAAACAGAATTATCAATTACTAATGCAGGTGAATTAAATATATATTTAACATTTATCAATGTAACTAGATTTATCCACTTAAGGTCGAGCCCATAACAAACAAACACACATTTGTATTTACTATTTATCAGATCACAAATGCAAATTGTGGCGTTTTCTTATTTTACCTAATTGCTTACTAGAAAATAACCTATATTTGTACATCTCCTAGAACCATAATCACATACCCATTCCCGGAACGGATTTAATTTCATCTTTCAGTACAATCTTAATTCTAGACTTTCCGCCCGCTACCATATCGAAAAAGTTTGCATCTTCCACAACTATCGGCTCTTTGCAAATGCATTCTGGATAGTTGGCCTGAGTAGCGTGATACAAAGCGATCCAAACATAATTCCAATCCACTCTCGTCCGGTGATTCATTACGATTATTGTCGTTTCATTTGGATTCACGTAATCGCCATAATGATGCAGATGAGTGCCACAGCACAATTGAAACAGCGCCTGAAATATTATAGTTTACTAACCTCCGTGTACCAGTATAACCGTCGGGGGTTGGACTAGCGACAAAATAATTATATCAGTTCGGACAGGAGCATCAAGGCCATAAAAATATTAATGCGAGACAATTGGTGGGTGTCGGTACCAATGATATAATGACGTCACATAACGCATTGAGGTGAGGAACTTCCCTATCTTTTTCATTTTCGCCTGGGTCGTATTATTAGACACAATGTATCCCTTTCTAAGCATGTTACTTTTGTTTTATTTATACATATATATTTATTTTTCCTATCGGAAAATTTACAAGAAAAAAACAGATTCAAATAGAATGTAGAAGGAATGTAAACTATGCGAACACAAGATACAATTAATACTAACGACTGGATACAGCTCCCATAATGCGAAAAGTAAATCGACTATCTTCCTGTATAGATGATGATTGATGAACATCAAATACATTACCGGACAATACAGAATGTAAAAACCTGAAATCAGTATTAACAAAAAATTAAAACATTCCATTGAATTCCACAATTCATTGTTTTTTATATTTTCTCGCGACTTATCTACAATTGTTACTCACACACACACACGCGCAACGCAAATAAGATATATGAACATGATTGTGTGCTTCTGTAACTTATTTTCGTCTTGTTTTTGACGAAATAGGATGTCTTTTAAATATTTCTTTGTCGTCTTCTCCTTTTCTTTCATATTTAAAGTATAAATTTATTTATTGATTTAATTACAGCTTATTGCTATATTAAATATAGTTAAAAACTAAACCTAAACTTACAAATAAAAACTCCTTGCAGGCTTCACTCAATCTTACCAAGCCTGTCACAAATATATCCTGCTCTGGTGCAGATTTAATCAATGTAATAATTATCGACACCATTCGCGGTATCGCAAGTTTCTGGCGAAGCACCGTTCTCGAATATCTTATAGTTGCAGGCCAAAAAACAAATTCAGAATATTTGGGTACATGAAATCAGATGTCTACTTACCAGCTAAGATGGTATAATACCAAGCACCACAAATTAATGGGCCTGCCGCCATGACGGCAGGCATAAACTGACGGTCGACTGTTGAAGCCGTAGTAAAGTCGTCAATAGATTAGAATCCTTACAAACTTAGTTGAAATTCAATAATTTTTCGAGCTACATAACGTTGGTAAAGTAGAAGATACGGAAAAATAAAAATAATGTTCCTATTTGGAACAACTACTTGTAAAAGAAAACAAGAAAATTGTAATCATTCGTATAAATTGCTTTACAATAGCAGTATTTATGTATATTATAGCTTTATTATGTACGTAATTTACAAAGTTGTTATTGAAAATGTTATGTTCAATCTTCAGTATTTGTTTCAGTGTTCCTTCTGCTACCAAGAGCTTCCCCTTCTTGGATAGTCATTATTAATTCGCAATCCTTTGTTTCTGGTAAGACTAAACATAGAAGAGCTGCTACTAGAGGCAAAATTCCGAAGGCTAAAGGAGAACACCAACTGCCAAGCGGTCTCAAAGCTGCAGCAAAGGGTGCTACCATCGCACCTAACCGCGCCATCATTGACGCTATTCCTAATGCCGAGGAACGGACAACTGTGGGGAATAGGTCAGAGGTATACAGATAGAGAACGATAAACACTAAAAAACTGCACCAAATTCCCATACAGCCCATTACTACTGACCCGATTCCTTCTGGAATAAGTATTATAAATAAAAAACATGCACTAGATAGTGTGTTCGGGATGGCTACTAAGGATTTTCGTTTCGAGACCTTAATGAGGGGAATTGCAGTCAGGCAAGCACAGAGACAAACTGTTCCGCAAGCTACGATATTCAGATGCACATTACCAGTCAAGTGACTTATATATTGCGCCATTCCATAGAAGCTATAACTACAAACAAACCAGAGGAAACACATTACAAACATATTTTTCCTCAAGTTTGGGCTCCGAAACAAATCAAACACGTTTCCTTTTCTTTGCCCAAACCTTAAACATTCGATGTGATATAATTGCATCTGTCGTTCGATGTCTTCAGTTGGGAGTTTATTTCTGAAAAGAAAACGAATGTTTTATAATTATAAATAATTATAGTATTTTAAAACTACAATTATTTTTATTAGGAAAAATTATACCAACATCTTTGCTGCCTGTTCCATTTGTTTAATAGCGCTCAAAACTTTCCCATCTGCCATCAGCCATCTTGGTGATTCAGGCAGAATACAAATATATGTTATAAGTACCATATTAGCCAAAGATATCCCCAATTGAAAATGAACATAATCCCTTATTAGAAAACCGAACAGGGCTAACAATATATGACCAAGAGTGAATGGAATATGAAAAAGTGCCGATATAGCATCTCTGTATGCCCCTCCAACATACTCCATGATGAGCACAAATCCAATGACCATAATTCCACCCACAGAAAGTCCAAGGAACATTCGAATGATGGTAAAACTCCAATAGTCCGGAAGAAAAGATGATATGACTCCCAAGAAGATTTCTAGCAGCACCGCAAGAATAAGTGTGGGTCGTCTGCCAAATCTATAAAATACACCACACTTATATTCTTAATAATATGTAAACATACACGTAATCTCTAGGCAACATCTAGACACTTTTCCGAATTCCCTTACCCTGTGTATATTTTCTTAATAAATATAAAGTAAGAGTGCATGACAGAAATGGTCCATTTTTGGGTCGAAGGTAAATAATAACTATCAATAACATTCGTCCGACTTTTATCAAGTTCTATTTTATAGACGAGCGTTTTATGTTACCTGTCCGATGCAATACCAAACAAGAGACTTCCGCTTAGTACACCGAATTGAAAGAGCGTTTGGGTGAAGTCCTTTAACCACGCCCTTTCGCATATCAAATTCCACTGCATAACAATAGTCCTTGTGGAAATTGATGTGTCATAGACGGGACTTTCGCAGCAAGTATTATTGTTTGGACAGCTGTAGCGTGCCGGTGGCGCCAAATATAATATTGCCATTTGATGAAAAGCGACGCCGAATTTACTGGCGAAAACAATAATACAAAGCAACAGTTGATATTTTCCAAAGTTTCCTATTAAATTATTTATTAATACCATGCTAAATATATCTACAATTCACACTTGCATTTTGACATATTTTTGTAATCTAGTGGGCTTGTACGTGTTTGTGACACGGTGTGTATCGAATTCGATTCCATGAAAAAGTGCATATAGTTAGCATATAGTTCAATTTATGTTGTGCCGTGTGCACATACCTTTTTTGTAAATGTATTTTGTAATAGGATGTGTGTTTATATTGTAAGATCTCTGTACCGGCAGTCATTCAGTAGAGAGCATAATAAAGAGACGTGCAATTGGATTAGTGGTTTGTTCTGGCACCTCACATTATATTAATAAATATAATTAGTAATACCTATAGCAAAGGTATATTTGGTGACCCCGACACAAGAACCTACAATTATGACGAGCTCCAACAGTTCAGGATCAGGAGCAGCAGTGCAAAATGACTCCTCCGGTTTAGCATCGATAACAGTTTCGTCGAGGATTCCGGAGTTCTGGTGCGATAAACCCAGATTGTGGTTTGTACAAACTGATGCAATCCTTGGACCTCAGAAGCTGAGCGATGAAACAAAATACAATTTGGTTGTCGCTAAATTAGGCAAGGAGGTGATTCAACAAGTAAGTGATATCCTATTAAAGCCGCCCGAGACTAAGAAATTTGAAGCTCTTAAATCGCGCTTATTACAAGTTTACGAAGAGTCTGAAATTCGCCAATTCCAAAAATTACTTAGCGAAATGGAATTGGGAGATCAAAAACCGTCTCAATTATTGCGTAAAATGAAGGATTTGGCGAGAGATAAAATTCCAGATGAAACCCTATCCATTATGTGGCAAGGACACCTCCCCGCTTCAGTACGAGCTGTTCTAGCGGTTACAGATGTAAAAAATTTAGATAATTTGGCCGCTATCGCTGACAAAGTAATGGAGACATCAAGGTCACAACAAATTTCGGAAATAAGGGCTAACACTTCGAGTTCTAATGACACAGCTTTAATTTTGGCCGAAATAGCCAAATTAAGTCTGCGAATAAATGATTTGGAATCAAAAAAATCTACATTTAGAAATAACAGACACAGCGTTCGTCGCGCACGCTCCCGGTCTACATCGCGACAGCGTAATATGAGCCGGCGCACGCCCGATAGTGCGGATTGGCTTTGTTCGTATCATTATCGCTATCGGAATAGAGCAAAGAAATGTATGGAGCCGTGTGCTTGGAACAAGAATAATCAGGGAAACTAAATATGGTGCAATCGGAGGCGGAGATTGGCACCATAACGACTTCTAAACGCCTATGTGTTATGGACAGAAACAGTGGGTTAAATTTTTTAGTGGACACTGGTGCGAATATTTCAGTTATTCCAGCGACTAAGAGACCTTATTGTAGTAACAAGTGTAGTGAGTACAGACTTTATGCAGCTAATGGGACAGAAATAAAAACCTATGGTGTAAAAACTCTTATTTTAGATTTAAATTTACGGCGACCTTACCGTTGGTCTTTTATTATAGCAGATGTGAATCAACCAATTTTAGGTGCAGACTTTTTAAGCCACCATAAATTAGTAGTGGACGTATATCGGAAGAAACTAATAGACGAAGTGACGAATTTATCTGTTATAGCGTCGGTGAGATTAGATGGTCAAGCATCAATAACAACAATAAACTCAAACCATCCGTATAGTGACTTATTAGCGTTATACCCCGATATCACTAGGCCGATGTGTTTTAAGGATACTCCACGCCACTCTGTAGTCCATTATATAGAAACTAACGGGCCACCTGTTATCGCGCGCCCGCGTCCTTTACCACCGGATAAATTTGAAAAAGTAAAGGCTGAATTTCAAAGGATGCAAGATATGGGAATTTGCAGACCAAGCAAGAGCAACTGGTCTTCTCCACTTCATGTAGTAGTCAAGAAAAATGGAGAATTGAGACCGTGCGGAGACTATCGGCGTTTAAACTATATCACTAAGCCGGATAGATATCCGATACCTCATATACAACATTGTGCCTACTTATTAGCTAATAAAAAAATATATACTAGATTAGACTTGCAAAGAGCTTATCACAATATCGGTATAGCAGAGCGGGATATAGAAAAAACTGCGATAACAACGCCATTTGGTTTATATGAGTTTCCACGAATGACGTTTGGCCTTAGAAATGCAGCTCAAACATTTCAAAGATTTTTAAACAATGAAGTTTTTCAAAATCTTAATTTTTTATTCTCATACATCGATGACGTCATCATAGCGTCATCTTCAGAAATCGAACATCAAGAACATTTAAAAATCGTATTTGAGAGATTAAATAAATTCGGCTTAACTATCAATTTAGCGAAATGCGAGTTTGGGAAAACCGAATTGGACTTCTTAGGGTTTCATATTTCTGAAAAAGGACTGAGCCCCCTAGAAGATCGCGTTAGGGCATTGAGTGAGTTCCCAAGGCCACAAACAGTTGATGAGTTAAGACGTTTTTTAGGGATGATAAATTTTTATAGACGTCTTCTCCCAGGTGCTGCAGGTGATCAAGCAAAATTAAACATATATTTGAGAAATAGTAAAAAGAAAGACAAGAGCCTGATACCTTGGACTTCAGAGGCGAAAGAAGCCTTTGAACAGTGCAAGCAGAGCTTAAAAAACGCAGTTACACTGTCATTTCCTATCGCTGGTGCTCCTATCTCTATCATGACAGACTGTTCTAACACGTGTGCTGGAGCAGTACTTCAACAAAAGGAAGGTACTTCATGGAAACCTCTAGGTTTTTTTTCAAATAAGCTTAGTGAGGCTCAACAGCGCTATAGTACATTTGACCGAGAATTATTAGCTATATATATGGCAATAAAGTATTTCCGATACTTAATTGAAGGGCGACCTGTAACTGTTTACACTGATCACAAACCTTTAGTGCAAGCATTTAAGAAAAATTCGTTCGGAAATAACGATACCCCTAGGAGGTTGAGACATTTAGACTATGTGATGCAATTTTGTACAAGAATTGAGCATATTAACGGTTCAGAGAACACAGTAGCAGATGCCTTATCCCGAATAGCTACCATCGATTTTTCGTCTACAATCAACTATGAAGATCTAGCTAAGTCACAGAGTAATGACACAGAGCTATTAGATCTATTAAAGTCAGAAACACTAAATATTAAAAAGGTGAAAATCCCTAACTGTAATGCATATATTTATTGTGAAACATCGCATGGAAAAGTTCGTCCATATTTACCGTTGGAATTCCGAGCATCGGCTTACAACGCCATACACGGAGTTAGTCATCCCGGCATTCGAACCACGAGAAATATGATGCGAGAGAGATACTTTTGGAAGTCAATGAACAAACATATTGCATCATGGACTAGATCATGTTTGGAATGCCAAAGGTCCAAAGTTCAAAGACACAATATTTCACCATTTAAGTCGTTTGAAAAAAGTGATCGATTTGAACATATTCACATAGACATCGTGGGTCCTCTTAAGTACTGCAATGGATATCGGTACTTATTAACAATGTTAGATAGAAGCACTGGTTGGCCCGAAGCTTATCCTTTAAAGGATATAACAGCAGAAAGTGTAGCTGAAACCGTTTATTGTGGCTGGATTTCTAGATTTGGTTGTCCATTAAGAATAACGACAGACCAAGGACGTCAATTTGAGTCTAATTTATTTAACCAGCTAGCGAGAAGAATGGGAATAACGAGAATTAGAACAACAGCATATCATCCACAGGCGAATGGTGCAGTTGAAAGGTGGCATCGTTCACTCAAAACTTCTCTTATGTGCAGAGGTAATACAGAGAATTGGGTCAAAGAGCTACCTAGCGTATTACTGGGGTTAAGAGCAAGTTACAGGGATGACACCCAGATTAGCGCAGCCGAGTTGGTGTATGGTGAAACTATAAGACTTCCTGGTGATTTCTTTGAGCTGAAAAAGCCAGAAATCTCAAGTGAAGAAACATTTTTACAAGCACTTAGGCAGAAAATAAGAGATATATCAGCGGTACCAAGACGTCAATTACGTCAAAAAGAAATTTTCGTTCACCCGGAACTTGAAAAATGCTCACATGTGTTTGTTCGTTGCGACCGAATATCAAGTTCACTAACTCCACCGTATTCTGGACCATATAAAATTTTGAGTCGAACAGATAAATATTTTAAAATTCAAGAGGGAAATACGCAGAAAACTATTAGTATAGACAGACTCAAGCCTGCATTCATGTTACATTCCGATGATAGTGCAAGATCGCCCAATATGGAACGGTGTAATGTAAACACAGCGCCTATAGTGACAAGATCAGGGCGCATCAGTAAACCTACTGTAAGATTCACTCTCTAGACGCCTGTCATCGAATTAAATTGGCTACATCTTTACATTTATTTTTGGAACAGTAATATCAGAATGGGTAAAGCGGAAAGCAAACAAGAAAAAGAAGAAATCATTATTGCACAGACGGGTGCAGGAAACAGTGCGGCGGCCTCGGAGTCGGCCTCGCACTATAGCACTAGAGTAGAGTTGTATTCTCTCGCAACTCTGACCATGGTACTCTGTGTTATTGCCTACATTTTATGGAAACGCTGCAAAACCCAATTTGCAAGCTTCACGAGGACACTACTGGATAATTCTATTGTTGTCATGAGACAATCAGAGCAACGACAGAACCAAGGATGCCAGCAAGTGATTGTTTAGTGAGAGTGCAATAAAATACGTAATAATGTGTTATGTGTAATGTATCATGCATATAGATATATAATATAGCAGTAAGGTGTACTCAATCATAATCTGATTTGGATTTTAATTTAATTTTGTATTTGTATTTTTTGTTTTCATGTATTATGTAGTGTAATAGTAACCATTTTTTTAAGGGGGGTATACTGTGCCGTGTGCACATACCTTTTTTGTAAATGTATTTTGTAATAGGATGTGTGTTTATATTGTAAGATCTCTGTACCGGCAGTCATTCAGTAGAGAGCATAATAAAGAGACGTGCAATTGGATTAGTGGTTTGTTCTGGCACCTCACATTATATTAATAAATATAATTAGTAATACCTATAGCAAAGGTATAATGTTTTATTCCATTAGATTGCATACCTTTTTAAATAGCTTTAGGACTATTAATGCACAACGTCGACACCTACTATTGAGGCTACATATAGGTTTTTGTTTGTTTAGTTTTTTCTTTCGTTCTTCTTATTGAGGCAACTAAATATAAATATCCAAGTCCATTTTAATTTTATTGTCTCATAAAATTTGAACCTTTCTTCAACTCAAGCATTCTAACGCTGAAGGTTATTAGTGCGAGTTTCGTTAAAATGACAACTCAAGAATAATTTTAAAGATCCAGCAATTATTTGAGTCATATTTTTCTTATATATATATAACGATATTTGTGAACAAATATTAGTATATGACTAATATCTCATATATAGATCGTATCGTATCGTAGAAAAAAAATCATATATATGTACATGTACAGTTACGAATATCAAAAATCGTTCGAAGAACACTGAATTCTTATTAATTTGAAGCATGAAGTTATGTTGAACAAATGCATTTATCAAAAAAATTTATTTATTAATTTAAATATGTAGCAGTTTACATAACATACCCAAATAACTTATTCATAGATTATTACAAATTTAGCTGAGAAAATCATCTATAGTACACGTCATGAAATAATCTTATCTTAAAAACAACAGAATATTAAAGTAGGAATTTCAACATTAAAGGAATAAAACAATCATTAAAATTTGAAACGAAAAAAATAATAAACCAAAAACATTATTCTAATTACTTCTGGCATATTTTTTCTTAAAGATATTAAAGGAGTCATGAAAGATGTTACATTTATGTTTGTGCGTGTTATAACAGTCACATAACCTATTGATTGGAGAGTGGGCTCCAAGACTCATGCAAACTTGAGGTCCACTGAGTAGATTTTTATGTGATATCTCGGAAGGAGGTATGGGATTGGGAAAGAGATGGATTCAAGAATGTTATAACAGTCTAGTACATTATTTAAAGTTTTATTAAGTCGTGTGTTTCGCGTCTATTTCGTAGTCAGTCACATATTGAAGAAATTAAGCCAGTGCTCATAAGGAGATCTGTGGCAAATATTACGGGAAATCAAGGCTACATGGCGAGTGAAAGATCTTAGTATGCTTTCAATTCGTTGAGAGTGTACTGAATAAGACGGACTACATGCAGAAGAAGAAAACTCCAGGTGATTTCCTCACAAGGGAATTAAATAGTATTATTTTAGTCTCGGACCTAAATTCTTTGCTTTCGCGCTTCATAAATCTTGGTTGTACTGTCGATGTGGGATGAAAATTTTAGTTTGGAGTCAATATGTAGTTATACCAATTTATTTATTTAATGGTTTCATAACGCTTACAGTTTTAAAGATACTCAAATTGAATTTAATCAACCCTAATTATATTCAAACGAATTTTTATAGAAATATACCGTATCCATAATACACAATTATGTTGAAAAATTAAATGGCTAATAAAGTTTATTGCCATTTATTTCAAGTGGTTAACGAGTTATGTCCGTTTGTGAAGCATATTTTTAACATCAACGTCATAATAAAAATATTAAAAGTGTTTTCTTATTTTATGATATAACCCACTTATATGTTATCTATTTCGTATCAGATATGGTATTTCAGCTTAGCCTAACAATGATGTGATAAAAAAAATCGGACTTTTTGTCTGACGTCATATTATAGGATAAAGGTGGTCCCATATAAGCGGAAAAAAATTAAGGGCTGTCAGTCCGATTTTAATAATTATATGGACATGCGGTTCTATCTATTATTTATGTAGTTATAGTAGTAGTAGTTTTGTGACACAGGTCTCCTATCACGGGTTTTATAAAATTTAAAATATATATAGTCTAATTAAACGATTAGTTTCCATGAAATAATAATGATATACTTATTTTTATAATCCTTATGTAATCAACTTGATACCAAGCTCTCATTAAAGCAACAGTGTAAGTAGTAATAAGTTTTTTCTATACACAAAAAAAACTACATATCATTTACAAATAAACAGTTTCTTAATTATATTTCAATATATTTACACAAATATATGCTTTAAGTTATCTATTTCACTGTATTCATATTAACGTTATTATTTTTCTTTTTCCCAAAATTTTCTCCCTCTTCCAACGTTGTCATTAACTCAAATCCTTTCGTTTCCGGCAGCAGAAACGAAACGAATCCAGCTAACAATGGAACTATAGCAAAAGTGAGGGCTGCCCAAACTGCCGATTTGTCACTAATACCCACGACAAATGGCGCTACCATTGATCCCACTCTCGCCATCATGGAAGAAAATCCTATCGCAGCATTGCGTACCACTGTAGGGAATAGCTCAGTGCAATGCAAGTACACCACCACAAACACCACAAAACTGGAGACTACGCCGATACAAGCACACATTACTGTCCAAGGTCCGGGCGGAAGCACAGAGAGAATAATTAGGACTCCCGCACAGATAAAGTTAAACACTATCAAGATGGTCCGCCGGCCCAGCACCTTCATCAAGGGAATAGAACACAGTGTTCCCAAGATAGTAACGCTGGCACTCGCAGCCACATTCACAAAAACATTCCCACCCAGTTGGCCAACATACTGCGAGACACCGTAGAAGCAGTAGCTGCACGTTAACCAGTTGAACGACATCGCCAGTATGTTCTTTCGCAAATTTGGTGTTCGGAATAAATCCAGAATACTGCCTTTCTTTAGGTTATGTTTCTCTATTTGCTTCTGATATTCTTCTATTTTCTGCGCTAGATTATCAGTCGGTAGATTGTTCCTGCAAGTAATTAGGCCCCCTTTAGTACATATTACGAGAGACAAACTTTTAAGAAACAAGTTGTACATTTAAAAATACATCAATGCTTTTGGGTACCGTCAGATGGTAAATAGTTTTGTACTCACATCTTTGCCGCTTTCTTCAATATTTTGACAGCCTCATCCGTCCTTTTCATTGCAATCAACCATCTGGGTGTATCAGTAACAAGTATAAAGAACAACAATAAAATCACAGTGGGAACGGAAATAGCCAACTGAAATTTGTCATAGCTTCTTATAAAATATCCAAAGACGGGTAGGAGCAGATGACCCGTATTGAAAGGTACTTGATAGAGGGCTGAAATTACATCCCTGTATTGGGAACCAACGTTTTCCATAATAATTACAAAACTCGTAACCATTGTTCCCCCAACTGACATTCCGATTAAAAATCGAACGAATGTGAACGACCAGTATTCCGGTATGAAACTAGCAACGATTCCCATTACAAATTGTAAAACAACTGCTACTAGCAAGGGATTTTTTCTTCCATACCTGCAATAAATATTATGCTTAATTATTGAGTTGAGTTTTCTTAGACCGAAAACCATATAATTGTTTTACCTATCTGATGCCATTCCAAATAAAACGCTTCCTATTAAAGTACCTAATTGGAAGAGTGTTTGCGTAAAACTCGCCAACCATTTCCTCCCACATATCAATCCCCATTCCATCACTATGGTATTTGAGAATACTGATGTATCATATTCGGGTTTTGAACATGGACAACTATTTTGAATGTCGTTATCCAAGCAAACGTAGTCAGTCTTCGGAGCCAAAAATATTATTGCCATTTGGTGAAAAGCGACCGGAAACTTGACAAGGAACATAAGAAAACATAGGTAAAACTGATATTTTCCAAACGACCCGATCGCTTTTTGAATTGCGTCGGCATTCTGCTCTGACCTAGTCATTTCTGAAAAAGAAAACAAGCGTTTGAATTCGACTATAAATTTTTCCTTATGTTTACAGCAAACGACAATAGCATGTGCACCTCGGTGTAAGAAAACATTAGATGAAATAAGGCAGTCGGAAAAATCTATGGATATCTGATACACTTTATATTATATTTTGTAAGCCGAATGAAAATGAAAAATAATAAAAAATAGCAGCTTTAATTTTGAGCTTTAAAACATTAACTCCTCCCAAATATGCATACAATGTATTTTTCTAAACGCATTAGTTTCATATTCAAACAAGTTCCTACATTAAAAATGTCGTTTATCACAAAACCTTGAATTAAGAGTAGTAAAGTAATTTATATTAAAGTAAATAATAACTATCTTTTATTGATGTCAGTATAATGGGAGATAATTTTCATACATGACTATAATATTAATATTTTTAGCTTAGAAATTGTATAAAACTTCACTGTTCAGTATATAATTTGAAATCGTTGTAAAAATTAAGGAAGTGATATGTGCGAGAAATATGCAAATCAATCGATTTTAATCACATTTTTCTCTAGAGAAAACTGATTGTACAAGTTATGTACAACACAATTACCACAAACATTAATTATTGCAGTATTTAAATATTGTGTTTAAATGTTCTAAAAAGTGAGGTTTTTATGACTTTATTAAAATTAAAATAGCTTGGTGAAAACAGATAAGTACAAAACATAACATACAGTAATCAGATAATCGTATGCGAATTTTGAAAATTATTGTATTCATTCCATAAGACACATCAAATACTAAATCAGCTTTAGGGTAACATATTGTTTGTTAGTTATGAGTTCAATGTTACGGTAAAAATCGCAGATTCAATGCCTTTACTGAGGTCAACTGGTTGTGGCAACTTTCACTTATTGTAGATTCTCTCTGTAGATCTTACCCTGGTCTTTCTGTTGTACATCCATTTCGTTATCAATTCTCTGCCACTCGAGTTATCACTCGCGATCACGAGACTAATCCATTGATACGTTTACAACGACAAACACTAACAGACTGAGCAGTGAGCTGCCGTTTGCCCGTTTCTGTGAGTTTTCGTTTATGCGCCCGCGCCGCTCGTACTGTCACTATTGTCGTTTGCATGACGAAATAAAATTTCCAGCAATACTGACTGAATTATTTACAACTTTATGTAATAAACTTACCACTGACGGGCATCCTACTGAAAGTGGCCTCCATTTTTTCTTCTAGTTGCTATATTGCAAATTATAGAATATTTTTTTACGATGATGCCGCAATGAGAATGAGAGATCGAATTTACTTTATACTGCTATAACAATTACCTATATTTTGACAAAATTATGGCAATTTCTCTAACACAGATAGATGTCAAGGACCTGCAAGAGACAGCTGTTCACCAAAAGAGTTTTTATTAATTAATTTCCTAATTTTATAAATTTTCATACTTTGGGATTCTTGGAAATTATACTTAGAAAAATGTAGCCCTTTATCTAGGATCTTGGTGTTAGAATTTTTTATTATGATGATACTTACTCCAAAACGTGTAAATGTCTTGTAAATACACATTGTAACTATATTAGTTCGGAAATTACTTCATTAAGCCTTATCTAATTTGAAGTAAAAAAAATTCAAAAGAATTTGACTAAATGTCTCTAATTGTTTCAGGCTCTTGTAGATTAAAAAAAACTATCCCTGACTACTAATTGAACCAACATATTTGTAATTTTTAATTGAACAAATCGTTATTTGATTATTACTTTGAGGCCTATTGTAGGTTTCACGTAAACATTTTAGTTAATATATAATATTATGTTAAGTTGAACTTCGAAATAAGATGACCGTTTCGCGCAATCCTTGTTATAAAATCCGAATATGTATATTAAATATTAAAATAAATGTCATGTCATAGCAGTCTAAATTCTCACAAGTTGGAGCTACTGTCCATGCCATGTACTCAATCCTATGAAATATAAATAAACGACAAACGTAGAAATAAAAGACTTATGTCAATAATCGACTTTAATGTATGCACAATCCTCTTCAAAATCTGCCCTATGTACATAAAACTATCATAAATTCTACAGTAATAAAATAATAGCATTTATAATGTTGAACGCTCACAAATTTGCTGTTGATATTTACACATACATAATATACTATGTAATATATACTACTTTATATTAAACCGACGATTATTGCTTGTAAGACGCAAAAGTGCTATCATTGAAAAGCATTGATTGTGATCGAAGAAACAATGTTTTGAATCAGCCGTACTTACTTTAGAGGAATCTAATCCTAGTTTTGACAGCTAACGAAAAAGCAATAATGAGATTGCTGTTTTAATTATACAAGCAGTTTGTATTCACAATCGGTGTATAAATTGCCAATACAACGGGCGATTTAAGAAATGAAGGCAACTAAAATACATGGAAATTAACTACGTGTTATTTTGTATTCTTCCAAAATCAATATTGGCGATCGATACACTGGCAACACTGAGCTAGTCAAAACAATGTCATGAATAAACTTATGCTTAACGATTAATTCAACATAATTTTACACTTCCATCAATAACAAATAACATTATATCACATGAGAAAATGTTAAAACATTAAAATCAGCAAATTAATATTAAATGTAACATGGTTTCATAGATGAGTCACATCACACACACAAAGGAACTTAAAGGCAAAACTTCCGCAAAAATGTTTTTGACATTAAAAATCTTCAGGCATTCTTCATATAAAATGCATCAGTCTAATTGCACTCTTTGTACTCTTTTTAAAAGGAACGTCTGAATAATTAAGAGATAACGCTATGAGGCGATCTCTTCCAGGCAACATTCGGTACTGCATCGTTTGTTTCGTTCTCAGGCGAGTTCTACTAAAATGATGCAATTAGACCGATTTGATATTTATTAATAAGGATTCTTTAATAATGCCTTCTCCAAGCAATCTTCAAAAAATATGCTGAGGGTTTACGAAAATAGGGAGGAAGTCGAATTGAACTTTCATGATTTAATTGTAACAATTTCAAGATGTAATATTCCAATTCATATATTCAAATGACCCACTGATCCAGATGGAAATTGCTTTAAAATGGCACTATTAAAACATGATTTCAAAATTAAATTTCTCTTTGGTAAAGGGATAGGGAATTAAAAACATGTGAGGGCCCTTAGCACAATAGGCACTCGATGCGATAACCTTCGAGCAGTACAAAACTTGATCATACATTTGGCATAGTTAGTTCTAAACGCCTATGTCTCACGGTTTCCATACAAAACTACTCATTGCACAAATTGAGTGTGCTAAGGGTGTAATCACTATAATATTAAAATAGCAAACAACTATGTCCAGTTTAAACGTTAAGTTACCACCTAACAATACTATGGTTAATAGAAAATGCTTTATTATTAGAGGATCGTGATCTACTTTAGAAAGTGAAACATTCAGGCAAACCGCCCAAAACGGAAGGCACTAAGACCCTAATCTACATAATTTCTGTACAGAGGTTAATTACAGAGTTTGTACAGACGCAACGAAAAGCGACAAAGCTTTTCCGCATTGTGCTACAGCTACTTGGTGTTAATAGTCAGAAAAACTCAGTCATTCTTTATATATAAGAGCTACATCCATATAAAAATAGGCCAACGTGATGGTACATTGAAATGCAAGAGACAGCGGACGGTAAGAATTAACACGCCAGATTTCGTTTGTCGACTGCGAACACTATTTAACAAAATATTTTAAGCTACGTCATTTGTAAGCATAAGCCTGCGGCGAGAAGGATGAACAACGAGTATTCTAGTTGATTTGTTCTTTCTATCCTGATCCTTCGGACCAGAAAGAAAAAAGCCGAGTGTTATGTGAAATAGCTAATATAAGCTTGACTTTTAACATCCTTATAACGCAACGTTCTTGAGCAGACAATTAGACCAAAACACGGATAGGAAAGAAAAAAATTGGCAAGATTCTAATTATTTCCAGCAATAACTAAACGTTGCCATACTATACTAACAATAACTAAGATATCAATACTTCATTTGCGACTAAGAAAACAAACATATGCGATAGACGATCCTATCCATAGGCCCAAACCTAACCTAAATAAAGAAATATTTCATATTCTTTATCACACAGAAATCGAAGCCGATTCCAGTGAGCACACATTAAATGCATTTTCACTCATACGAAAAATATGTACACGCCTCTATTTACAAGTAAACATTGAGAAAATTTTTAGACATCTATCAAATATACTTTGTATAAATCTTGATAGTAATTGTGGAGCAGATCGGTATGACTAATATAACCAAGATCACATTAAACATTAATCTAACACGACACAGACTGATTTTGAGAAAATTATTTACTTATCCTTTCTGCCATTGATTTTACAGAGTGCTTTTATGAAAAGTTTTATAAAGCCATAATTGGCCAACATTACACAGGCTAAGTCGGTTTATATGTGTATTTATGTTGAGACAAGAAAGTTAATGTAACATTTAATTGCCGAGAAATTTAAACAAAATAATGGTAAGTAATCAAACAAATACTGATTTGTATATTAAATATTGTCACATTAATTTAGAATAACCAGCTATTTTATATAGATTGGATTAAATTTGGATTAACATTTTTGCCAAAAGTTATTTAATAATGCATCTCTATTTACCACATAAAATTAAACAGGCTTGTGGTTTATACATAAAAATGAATGAAATATTATTGAAAAATCGTTACATTTGTATACTGCTAACATTGCGGTTAATCAGCGCAAATTTTATTTGATTTTAAAATTGAAACTTTATTTTATTGTAAGCACTTGCGGTTACAGAGATTGATAAAAATGTGTTGTTGTTGTTGTGTCAAATGGAAAGAGTAGCTTAAACCTTACCAAAACGATCAACTAGGCGTTGAAATGTCGTCGGTTGCGAACCTTTGAGACGAGGTTGCATATCTTGAGAGCAGGGCCAAGCTTGAGTCCCATGTACTTCATCATCATATCCGAATTTAGCAGCAATAGGGCTTTGCCGTCTATTTCCTGGAATATTAAAAAAACCTTCAAACTAATAACAAATCAAAGAACTCTTCTTAAATTATGAATATTATTTTAAACTTATTTTTGTGCTCTAAGCGAAGAGAATTTTAATTATTAATAGAATCAGGCGTTACTTTGCGGAAGTCCATTGTACATTTTTGCCAATAGACCAATAGACCAATCTATCCACCCCACACATGAACAGCGCTCGTAGAGGCAACATCCAAACGTGCATCGAGTGGGTGTGGGTTTTTTCGCGGAGTATTGCTTGTAGATTGGTCTATTGGGGTTTTGAAGAGAATTTTGGTAATTCAAAATATCGGACGAAATATTACAAAGCACTAACATGTTTCCTGAACAAGTCGGCGTGAGCGGCCAGCGCGGGATCAGCCGCCGCGATGAACCCGATGACGTCTTCGACGGACCAGTCCGGGGGCGCGAGGGCGGCGGGGGGCGGGGGCGGGGCGCCCGTCGTCGACGAGGCGGGCTCCGGCCGCTCGGGCGACACCCGCGCCAACTTGCCGCCCGCCCCTTCGCCGTTCGCGTTGCTGCCTTCCTGCTAACGAACCAACAGTTAGTGGGCGTTTTACATGCTGTTATCTAAGGCTATCGCACAGCAAAGCGTAAATAAAATTCAATATAGTAAGAGTTAGTAGAAGTTAACAATTTACCTAAAAACTAATTAATATTTTCAAGTTATGGCAAGATTCAACGTTTGCTGCCAAATCATAGGCTATTTTAAAGGCTTTTTCAAAATATATGGTACTTAATGGATATGGTGATTGAAATTATAACTTGATTAAAAATTCACCACTAAATTTAGATTTTGTCATTTAAAATTGCATACTTTTCTCAAGGTCAGTCACATTATTTTTGTAAAATATTGTCTAGCAACAAAGTGTAGTCATAGAAAGTGTATATACATATGATTTAAACCAATTAAATTAACAGGCAATTGCAGGTACAACAACAATTGTAATTATATTCTTACTGATCATAATAAATTGTATATTCATACAAATATACTTACAGTTTTTGTCCTCTTAAGAGGTGCCACATTGGAAGTGGATTCCCCACAGAGTGTACAAGGCCTCACAGCCGCCTCTCCGGTGTCCACTTCCACCAAACCCACACACCAGCCTGCACCCCCACACACGGCCTTCACCCAATTCTTGAGCTCATCTCCGCTCAAATCTGACGGCACTTTTACTGAATAGTTTTTGCTCCCAGAAGAGACCTGGAAATTTTGAATTATTGGTTCAAAAACTTTTTAATATAAAATATGTGGTAAGTGTGTGCATATATCAAAACAATATTTTACCTGCACATTTGTAATACTTGAATAGCTACTTGAGGCTGTAAGAATTGCTCTAGTTAACTTTTGTGGGTCCGGATGAGAACTTAGTAGCTCCTTGACAAGGGTTTCTGCTGCCCCGGAAGCACCAATTCCAGTAACAGAGGTGGGTAAATTGGGGCTACCCCCTTGGCAACTATTGCGAATGCGTAGAGAAATATTGGGCACAGGACTAGATGTACCCGAGTTTATTGTTCCGGTATTACTATTACCGGTTGAGCCCCCTTCTGGTAATGCAGGATTTGGTATGCCACTTGGACGTAACTTAAATCTGAAATGAGAACCTTAGTTGTATTGTACAGTTGGGAATGCTGAAGTAAGTAATACTAGTTAAATCTAGAAAATAAAATCGTACCTAGATGGTGTAGCTGCATTCTTTTGCCCTGGAGGCTGCAAGGGATGCCCAGCTCGGGCGCACCAGCCAACTGGGAATATATCCCTTGAATCATATCTACACCAGTAATCAAATGCACCCCTCCAACCATCAAATGTCACATGGATCTGGTCATTTTTAACTGCCCCCACTGTGGCACAACAAATCAACTGTGGGTTCTTTTTGTCAACAGCTTCTAATTTTTGACCAACAACAAATAAGTTAGTCTTGGGTGTTGGAGGTTCAGGCTGAAAGACTTTTGATGGAGCCATATCAGCCCCATTAAGAGTTTTGAGCAAAAACATAGGCCAGCTACTAGCATTCATACGAAAACCTAGTGGAGGCTGTAGCATACCATCATTTTTTTCACAATGTCCAATTGGATGAATATCACCAGCATCAACAAGCCTCCAAAAATCATTTTTGTTATCACTACCATCAAGCCTTAACCTTAGTCTGGGGCCTAACACACCAACTACAGTAGCTATACAGGTTGATGTTAAATTACGAGGATCCAACGCTTCCAATTTCATATTCACTTTAAAATCATTGACTGGAGGTAAAGGAGCCTGTTTAAAGCATTCATCAGGAGCAGCTACACTGCCAGTTTCTTTCATATATTCAGTCCAATCAAAAGATTGATACAAATCATAGTAAGTGGTGAAATTATTGTTTGAATTATTTTCCGTACCGTTTGCTCCATTACCAGACTGAGGGGAAGTTGTTCTCTTCTCATTTTTCTTTTGATATTTATTCAAACAGTATGTTGAGCAAAAGTTTTTGTTGGATGGGGCATTGCCGCGAATAACATTATCGCAGTGAAGACAGGCGCCTTTACTATATGCCTGACGGAATTCAGAGAGGCACGTCTCTGAACAGAACTCCTTTTTACCATTTTCAGTGGGCAATACATATTTTAGTGGTGTTTTACTTTCGCCACACCATGTACAAGTACGTTTTGGAGGTCTTCCAGGTCCACGTATTTTGCCGGGAGCATGCCCCGAGGAGCCGACAGTGTTGTTTGACATTTTGATTACTACGCACAACTAATACATAATCGAGAACTGTCCATTCTAGTTAGCCACGCAGTTAGTTACATTTTATACAATCACCACAAAATAGTATTTGAGTATTAATAAATACTTCCAGCACAAAATAATAAACAACGTCATTAACTATTTATGACGCCATTCCAACGTCCATATTTGTTTTTTAGGATTTAATTTTCTTTTACATGGCAGCAATTGGAAGTTGCCAGTATACGATTATAGATAATTATTAAGACTTTAGTTCTAGAATAAGAATAATCATATAAATATAATAATATAATAATCGTAATAAAACGTTGAAGAATCGTAACTACATCCATTTAATAAAAATATTTCAATGGAGTGATAAATCCTGCCAGCATGCTTCTAAATCCTTTTAGATGCTCTATCTGTGGCCATGCAGACCTCATACAAAAAAAAAATATTTTAAAAAAATCCTTAGACTACATAGACATATTTTTTTGCTTTCTATATTTCTGTTTGTTTGTGTTTGTGTGATGAAATTTATTTGTGTATACTATGACATAATATGTGACGCAAAGAAAGAATTTTGTTAATATTTTACATTAAGTTTAGACAAAAAAACACACTATGCTAAGCCAACAGCATATTCACGACATTCAAAATTTAACCTTATGGGTGTCAGTGGGGCGGCTACTGCCAAAAGGGGGCTATATAAGTAGAGCGCTTGTGAGGGTCGATACAGGCATTCGACCGTGTCTGGCATGCCGGCCTCGTACTGAAGCCCATGGAGTCTCCACTACCCCGCCGTATAGTCGCCGTGCTCCGCGCCTACCTCGAGAACCGCACCTTCCACGTAGGTAAGGCAGTGTCGAGCCCGCGACCCATCACGGCGGGCGTCCCGCAAGCCAGCGTACTCTCGCCGACGCTATACGCCACGTACACCGACGACGTCCCGTGCCCGGCAGGGTGCACTCTCGCCCTCTACGCCGACGATACGGCGTACGTGGCGACATCGCTCAACACAGGACACGTAGCCAAGAAGCTCCAGCACGCTCTGGACCTCCTGCCGGAATGTCGAACGATTTGTTCCACAAAAATGGTTGTATTTACAGATACTAAAAAAAAAGAGGTAGATGGTAGCATAATGCCATACTTCTCGGATGTGACTTACAGCCCGCCATACCGACGCGAATACTTTAATTTAAATAAAACAATTTGTACCAAGCTAATTTTTTCTTAGCTAATCTCGTCGAGCCATTCACGAAAATCACCTTGCCATATTTTTTAGACAGTCCCGAAAGGCCCCCCTACCACTGCAAAGGAGTTTTTTTCCGCCAAACGATTTGTACCACAATGAAACTTTTTTTAACAGTTCCCTGTATGATCATAAATAGAAGTTCGATAATGACCTGTGGGAGCAAACACTGATACTTTTTTTCTGTTTAACAAAGAAATGCCTGTCGTCGGTCCCATGATGGACCTTAGACTACTCTTTGGTGTAGAGTCAAATGTCAATTGTCATCCGTGATTCGTAATTAGTTATCTGAGTTATCCGCTGACCGATGGTGTAATTTCTTTAGGTTAACCGTGGGGTATGTGGTAACCCGTAACTCGTTACAGAAGCGTACCTAGAACTAGAAGTTATATTTTTCGGATGAAACGAAATTGCTTTAGGTCGATAAGGTTATTAACAAGAAACATGTCGAATAATCAGTCTATTATGATTTTAAAAAATGCAGAAGTTGCAGAGAAGAGATTAAGTGATTTGAGAAACAAGGTAGTCATTATTTATTATTTTTATTATATATTTCATAAAGTGGTTTTTAATTGCAACTTAAATAATTTATTTTTAGTTAGAAGAAGTTAGGAAGTTCAAAATTCAAGAGGCAATCACATCTCTACTTAAAGAAAACAATATCCTTTCATCAAAAGTTGAAGCGGCAAAGTTAGAGCTTATAAGGCTGGAAACGTTACAAGGAATTAAACAATATAAGTTACCAGGCAAAACAGCTCTTACTTCGGAGACTGCTTCAGTTTCGAGCGACATTCAAGAAGCTAAAAAGCTGAAAAAAGAGCAAGCAAAGAAAAAAGAAAAGCCTGTAAACGCCTCACCAAGTGGAGAGTCGGTCGTCGATATTCGTAAACTAGATCTTAGAATAGGAAAGATCATTGATATTAATAAACACCCCGATGCAGATAGTCTTTATGTTGAAAAAATTGATTGTGGAGAGGAAAATCCACGCACAGTTGTATCTGGACTTGTTAATCATGTGCCTATTGATGATATGAGGGACAGAATTGTTATGGTCCTGTGTAATTTGAAGCCAGTTAAGGTACAGTGTAAATAGTTTATTGTTCACTAGCAAGTAATAAACTTTGCCAATATATAATAATAGAGACTCTACAGTCTAAATCTATATCTAAAATTGTAATATAGCTTTTATAAGGTTAATTTACTAGAGTTAGAATTTAAATTAATAACTAAATTTCCAGATGCGAGGAGTAACGTCAGAGGCAATGGTAATGTGTGCTTCATCACCTGATAAGGTAGAAGTTCTTATTCCACCTGCTGGAGCTACACCTGGAGATCTTGTATCCTGTGAAGGGTACCCTCGGGAACCTGAACCTCAACTTAACCCTAAGAAAAAGATTTTTGAAACTTGTGCCCCTGATTTAAAGACAGATGACAAGAAAGTTGCCTGTTATAAAGGCAGCGCTCTGATTGTACCTGGAAAAGGACCTGTTGTGGCTGCTACTTTGTGTGGTGTCAGTGTGAAATAATTTATCATTTTATGTAATATTTATATATTATAATAATGTTTTACATTAATTTTTTTATTACAATATAAATCAGATGAATTTACATGTATATTTACCTTGAAAATAACATTATTTATATCAGGTTTGAAGGTACATTCTAATTAAAAGTAACAAGCTGGTCAATTATGTTATCTTCAAATTCTAACAAATTTCCCCAACCAACCAAGTGGCTTCCATGATAAAAGCACAATTGGTACTAAGTATAAACATGATAACCATGGAGTAATCTATTTAATAGTTGCGAAAATATTTAATATTTTGAGCATAAGGAATGAAATAAATACTCAAACTAAGCAATATCAACAATATATTACATCTCTTAGGAAATCCTACTTTAACAACTTACAATAATGGGTTCTTCATGATAGAAAAATAGATGTGACAAAATAACATTCCATAATGAGCATGCCATTATATTTTTGTGTTAATATACATTTCAAAATTCTAACAAGTCCCAAAGATGTATTTATTACTTTTTAATTAAACATGGATGTAAATACAATAACTGATAATTTAACTCAAAATTATAAAAGAAAACTTTAAAAATTGTTAATAACAATATAAAGAACTTTTTAATGCATATTAACAAGATAAAGAAGGCCTTGCTCTATTTGTGTTCTTTATGCTGGTCCTGCATTTTATACAATTTAGTATTGAGATTTGTCCACAATTTAAAGTGCCTTAGAAAATCTACAAATGGACATTTAGGTAAGAAAATACTTCTTAGTATTATTTAACAAGTTCCATTTTGCGACGGACAAAGTGATTTTCTATCGTAAAATGCATCATTAATAATGTGACTACAGTACATCACAATTCACTACATAATTTCTATGTGCTAATTTGTGCATCTTCTATTTATGATAAAATTTCAGAAAGTCTACTCTTACTTTATTATGATCATGAATGAAGTTCATAAAAAATAAATAACATAACTTAAATATAATGGGTTTTAAAATGTTTTCGTTTAATTTCCCTTGGGAAGAGTCAATCATCAATAAACTTATGAAATTATAATCCTTAGTTATGCATATAACATGAACATTTTTAATACTTAAATAATATAATTGGCGTGTATTTCATGATATGAATTACTATGACAAGTTTCTTTAGATATGTCCAATGAGTATCTCTAGAATGACTTAATACTGTACGAAGTACTTTAGGAATACACTTTATAGTTTGCAGATTATTTCATAGCTACTAAAAATAGTTTTAAAACAGAGTGTGCGTGGCAGTTCTTAACAAATAATTTTCACAGTTATCCTTTATGCATTAAATATTCTATAAAACTAAATATACTATTGTACTTAATCCCAAATATACTGTCACAAAATTATGCTGCTATTATTAAAATAAGTACCTAAAATAATTCAAAATGAAGTATTGGAAATAACACATTGTATTGAAGACAGCACTTAGCACCTAAATTTGACTGTTTATATAGATAGTTCTATACTCATTCAACAACATAGTTCTTATAATTAAAATACAGGACTACTTACAACAAGTGGAATGAGTACAGATAAAAGCCCAACGCGTAAGATCTTTGGTAAATATTCAAATGTCAATCATGAATATGCAATTGGTTAATATATTTATTTTAAGAAGTATAAAAATATACATTGCACAAGTCACTACATGGTTGCTTTAACCATAACTTATTTTCTTATTTATTAATTTAAGATTATGCTTAGTTACGACAAATCGCATATTAAGTAATCAATTAAATAAATAATTTCACTATTAATAAAATATTTTGCTTTGATACGAAATTTAGTTGTTTGTAACACTTTCCAAAAATATTTATAATAAACTTGATCAATTTATTAATTTAGGCCTTATTTAATTCTTACAACATTATTAATTAAAAATATTCTAGGAATTTAAAGTATGAATTTTAGAATAGTATGGAAATACTGTTACGAAGCACTAAATAAGATAAGCACTTACGTGACCCTTAATTTTTAAAGAAAATGGCACCAAGGGGTTTTAAAGGTGGGTAAGAAGCTATATTATAAAAATATAATATTTTCTTAGAATAATAAACTCTTCTATTTGTAGGAAGACTATATTGACGTACCTTTAGTAAAGTTGTAAAGAAATAAGTGTAAATTGGAATGTCTCAGTAAATGAAAGGCTAAACAAAAGCATAAAAATTTAGTTTTATATAAATTGTAAAAACTTAAACTTCCCACGTTATCTAATAACTAGACTGGCCTTTATTTGTAGAAAATAAGTATTTATATATTTATACTGGACTGAAAAAAAGAGTTGGCCATAGAAGCTTCAACATCTTCAAAAATATCACGAGTAATGTTTTCAGGCAAGTCTAGGTTCTGTTTGTACGAGCCCGACAGAAGGAAAAGAGTACAGAAGACCAGGAAAGCGCTATAAACCTCTGAATGGAATGTGCGGGCGGGGATATTTTCCAAAAGCACCACTGAACTGATGGTAATAGAAAAGATGTATCTATAATTTCCGTATATTGTCCGTTTACAAGAGGTCAGTACAGAAAAAGTACTTATGAAGTATTTCAATTGTAAGCCAACCTTTATCTTTGAAGTGCAGTGACTTTTTAAAATATTGTGTTTGTGGTTTTTACAAATATTGAACTTTTATTATAACCAAATTTGTTAAAGCATTGATAGAGTAATAATTTAAAGAAATAAAGCATGGCAACTCAGGTTAAATGTGACGACATGTTATGATTATAAATCTAAAGCCAAGGAATAAAAAAACTTATCCATGGTTTGCTAAATTACTTAAGTAACTCATAAAATCATAACTTTGTGTTAGGCTTAATATGTAATTTTGTGCTCAAAGCAAGACAGATACAAATTTAAAGTGCATCGTAAAATATGTCTTACGCCAAAGCATCAAATTCGCAAATATAATAGTCAAAGGTTCATGTCACCCATGTTAAGAATAAAAAATACTTTTAAGGTATAACTTTGATTTTCATTTAATTTTTTCTAAAAATACTGATTTTTGGCTTTATATATTAAATCTGAGTATTATGTATTACTTTAGTCCCGTTTTGCGGTCTGAACTTATTTATTTACTTTGTAAAAGAAAGTGTAAATTATATATCATTTCTTATGTTTTGACGTAAACAGATTTGTTCTATTATTTTAGTTAAATCAAAAACGTTGAAGTTACAGTATACTGTTACGTATTGCAATGATTTAAATAATTTCCTGACTTATCGATATTTAAATTGACTTTACCCACAATTACAACTGTGTTGGCGAGAATGTCCTTTGCGGTTTGATGCGTCGCTGCGCAAGCGTCGATTGTGAAACTGGACCGAGCACGTGCGGTGTTAGGGGTGATGACGTCATTGCCTGTAAAACAGTCATGTTATGATTTAGTCATCCTTTCTCACTACAGCGATATAGAACTATTTTATTCTATCTATTTTATACTATATCTTTTATACAATCTTATAAACATCATATTTATTGTTGAATAACGTAGTACGTT
This sequence comes from Pontia daplidice, assembly GCA_963693355.1. Lineage (NCBI taxonomy): Eukaryota > Metazoa > Arthropoda > Insecta > Lepidoptera > Pieridae > Pontia > Pontia daplidice. The sequence goes on from CAVNZL010000084.1 coordinate 28,370, forward strand.
ACGCAGTACGTTTTTACGGACTTGGAGCCAACAAGAATGCAGAGTCCGAAAGAATGCTGAACTAGGAAGAATTTGTAGTTCAAACCAACACAAATAGGGGAATAGAAGGCCGATCGACTTCGTTGGCTAAGGCATCTGGAGCGAATGAACAAAGTCGGAGGCCAGTAGCCAGGGCCCAGGTACCACTGGAACAGGGTGGAGGAATACTTACTGCACCTGAAAGCGACCGCGGGAACACGCAGAATCCATGTGTGGATCGCAGTGTCACAGAAGCGAATGAGGGTTTCTTACTTGGTAGGTAAGATCCACAGCCCGTCTCAAATCCGCAGCGGGTGGCGTGTCGTGTGTCGCAGCGTCAGACGGCTCCGCGGCCGTGTGGGCGTGTCCCGGAGCGAGCCAAGTCTCTCGCAAGAGGTCGGAGGCGCGTGGGCGCAATGCCGGCTCCAGTTGCAGCATTCGTCTGACGCAGCTCCGCGCTTCACTCGACACCTGACGCCACGCCCCAGCTGATAGGTCCACCTGGTGGATAAATTTCACCATTTAATATTTAAAATTATCCTTGCTTGAGGTGAGTATCACATTTTAAAGTTCTTTAACGGATATAATTGAGAATTTATTAGTAATCCATCAGAATAGTTTTAATGCAAATGTCGCAAAATCAATGCCATCTATTGACACGAAGTGTTTTTACTGTTTATAGAGAAAATATTATTATGAATATTATATATTATTATGTGAATAATCTATTTATTTCGCGTTTATATCATTACCAACTTTTCTAAAAAGGAACATTAATTAATAAACAAAGGAAAAAATCTATGAAGGTATTGAATAACATGTATGTTTTTTCGAAATACCTTTCCCGACTCAATCCTAGCAAGGATCGCCTCGGGCGTGTCGTCTCCCGTAGTAGCAAATGGAGTTCTTCCCGACAGCATTATATATGCAAGGACACCTGAAAAAAGTTCAGAAGTGTGCTTTTAGTCATGATTGTTTCATTCCTGAACCAACCATTCCAAACAACTAATACCTATTCCAACCAAATTATTGCGTTTCGTTCCAATTATCTTACTTGACCATACAAAAATCTATCCTTTCTCTCTTTCTCTATCAAATATACGTTGTTCGTGCTAAATGAGTAAAATTAAAATATTACATTTACTATTAATTTCTATTAATAATAGATGAGGTTGTGTTGATAGGTATACTACTCTCTACTACGATCTACTTAGACCAGCGAAATCTTACCCAGGCTCCATATATCGCAAGCTGCATCATATCCGGCTCGTTTTAATACTTCAGGGGCAACAAAGTTAGCGGTGTAGCACGGGGTCATGAGGAGGCCATTCTCAGCTCTGAGTTGCTTCGCGAGGCCAAAGTCCACCAAACGTATGTCTTCGGGGCGCTTTTGAGCAGTTGCGAAGAGGATATTTGAGGGTTTAATGTCTCTGTAATGACAAGTATATTCTGAAGGCGACAAAAAAATCACTTTTTTAAACAACAATTTTAGGTCAAGAATAAGACTTTATTAATTCAAACTTGGTTTACATAACAATATTTAAAAAAAAAGATTACAGTTCGTTACTTTAAGATGCTGATTTTGTAAATATTTTAGCTATTAAAAAGCGAAGCGGAGAATTTATGTCCATCCTTTTTCTCAGTTCTACACCTGCCAGTAAATTTTAATCTAATAAGGTACATATATCTAATGAGACTTTATTTCAATATATCAGTGTTTTTCAACCCTTTTCATGATGCGACTCCCCTAGAATAGAAAAATATTTCGCGACCCCCATTGAAATGTGATAAGACTTTTAAGAGGTTATAGTGTATCAATATTATTCTTAAGAGTGCATAATTAAGAAATGTTTGTATGAGCAGACATTTAAATTTAATATAAGTTCTGCGTCAAACAGTTTCTATTCATTTTATTGGTATAGTAAAAAATGAATTTTCAAAAATAGATTTGCGTAAAAAACATTTATTTTAGTTTAAACACATCTTGCAAAGATTTTTTAAAAATAATTTTAATAAACCGCCATTTATTAAAGAAACATGAAATTGATTTCAGTCAACTCATAGTAATAATATTTTACTTATTTTACATTTTTAGGTGGTACATAATGTTCATGTGTCAGTTCAATAATTTATTCTTAAGTAAATAGAGAAAATGTTTCAGCCAGCTCTTATTTGTAACAATGTTTAACATTCAGATAACCATTGTCGCACGTGTAATTGCTCCCCGTAACCCCCTTGGCTTTCTCGCTCGCGAGGAACAAAACTATGTCAGCAATTTCCTGTCGTTCACTCCACCTGCCTAGAAGAGACCTGAATCCAATATCATCAGCTGTTAATTTTGGATCGAAGCCTGCGTGGACCGTTAACCCAGTTTCCAACACACCACCAGGACTAACAACATTTACTCTCACACCATGTTTACCGAGTTCAATGGCAGCACCACGAGAGAACATGTCTAACGCGGCTTTTGATGTGGAATAGGAGGCCATGTATTCCGCAAATACTTGTTGTCCTCCTACGCTTGAAATATTAACTATGTTACCCTTTGTTTTAATCAAGTACGGTGTAGCAAACATCATCAAATTGGCAGCTGCCCTGACATTTATGCTCATAACCTCGTCGAAAACTTTCATAACATCTCCCTTTTCAAGTAAACCTGTTCGCAAGATACCAGCGCAATTGACTAGCACATCCAGTTTTCCGAATCTCTCAATTGTGTTTGTGATTACGTTTTTCCCTTCATCGTCTATTGTGAGGTCTGCTTTAATAACAAGGGGTTTGCAACCGAAGGCTTCGCAATCTTTGGCAACTTTGTTCAATCTTTCTTCGTTCCTTGCAACTAATACGACGTCAGCTCCCTCTTTGGCAAAAGCAGTGACCAAATAGGCTCCGATGCCGGAGCTCGAACCCGTGACAATTACTACTTTAGATTTGAAACTCATTTTCCGTTTGAAGTTTGCAATGTGAGACCAAAGACAAATTAAATTGTCTAAGATATGACTGAATTATATCAAAAATTCGTCCTTTTATATATGTAGTATGTTATCGCTTTGTTACTAATTTTTATACTGAGTTTTATTTAGGGTACCGTACCTAAAGTCGCGAACCCTATTACTGAGACTTCGTAATATTACTCATAATATTCGTGTGCCACCATCTTATCAACATTATAGCTAAATAACATATCACTGTAACTAAATTACCATACAATATCTCTTAAATCACAGCTTACATACAATTTTGTGGGTAAAAGCCCTAAAAGACTATCAAATTGTCCTCGCATTAACATTTGTTTTATTGTGTACATATATATTATATTAATTTAAAAATTTTAATACCTCACTAATAATAATTATATAACATAAATCAATTATAATTATTACTCTTGATAAAAAAATCCACCGTCATGCTTACTAGGCTATTGCTTTTTCTTATCAAAGCATAAAATCTTATATCGTAAACAATATGTTTTTTTTAACTCACCAAAAAGTATAACTAAGACAATTAAATGTATTGAGTTTTGGCACCAACAAGGTATGATTGAATGGAATCGAGATTTAACTTAAAAAGTATGTATTTCGATTATGTTTATATATTTATTAATATATTTATATATATTAATAAATTAACGAAGCTGTCGTGTACTCAATATATAAAATTGGATTTCATTGATTCTTATTAAATCTCACATTAAAGTTATCCGTTGTTTTTTGACTTGGCAGCGGCAGACATAATATAATGAGCACCTCATACGAACTTCATGCCTCTAGTTACTATTACATGAAATTCTATCATCTATCACATGGTTTCCTAATATAAAAATAAAAGACGAACGCCTCACTACATAAATGCACTTGGCAATAATGTTTATTCATGGATCAACCCGTATAATAAATTCTCTTACAAGAAATCTGATCTTGGTTTTAAATTTTCCAAACAGCGCAAAATCCAACGGCCTACGGAAACGGTGAGGTTTTTCACACAACGTTGACATAAGCAAATAGATGGGCAGACTTGGTAATTGGAAGCATTTTGCCTTTTAAGAACTGCCATTGCAGACGTTAATCTAATCTTTAGAGGATTTTGACCTTTTTGTGATTCATAGAAAATGTGGCCGCTAATACCATACACCAACATCTTGAGGGCATTGTACGACAAAACACAATAGCTATTTAGAATTACCGTTTGTTACTCTCATTTATAAATAGCGTATAATTCATATAATCAGGGGTTACTTTGCGAAAGTCCATAGTGCAAAACCCCAATAGACCAATCTACTTTAATATTGCTTATAGATTGGTTAATTATGTTTTTGTAAATAGCGTATATTAAGTAGCAATCATTAAATAAATTTTAATAGTTTTTTGATATAATCAACTCTTCTGATTATTTTCTACCGCCATCTACAAACTCGTCATATCAGGTTGTCACGCTACTATGAAGTTTGACATATTTGACAGTTGACATATCGTGCAACGTACGAAGAGGAGCTACGAACGCCGCTAATGTGGCTTTTGACTGGCGGCCACCAAATGGCAAGCGCTCTCGTGGACGCCCTGTCCAATCGTGGCGCCGAAGCGTCGAGAACGAGTTGCGAGCTGTTGGACTTGGTTGGAACGAGGCCAAGAGTGCAGCCGAAGATAGGCGGAAGTGGCGGTCATTAGTGGAGACCCTCTGCACCTCTGGGGTGTCATAGGACGACGACGACGATATCGTGCAAGCATAGCTTACCTGTGCACAGTGGTGTGCGCGTGTAGGTAATGTACCGCGTGTAGCACATTCCTCAGGATCGGCGCTGCTTCCCGCTCGGGCAGGAATCGTCGTTGCGTTATGTGCTCTAGCAGTTCCCCGCCGCGACACAATTCCGTCACTGCGAGAATGCGACCGCCCTCTTCGTAAACCCCACGAAGCGTTATAATATGCGGATGCTGGCTGTATCTGTTAAGAGTATTTTAATATGCTAATCACAAATATAACTTGGAAGAAGCTAAAGTAGCAACAAACAATTTTATTTATGTCTGTCACGGAACCCAGTAATTTTATTAATTAGCATTTTATATAACAATTTTTATGCATAGCCTAATTAAGCCATTTATGAAGTAATCAACTCTAGGAACGAGCCCTTTTGAAGTGTAAATTCAAAAAAAATTGTATATCACATCACCTCTAATATCACAAATCACCTTACCTGAGTAGTATTTCAATTTCCTCCCGAGGGTCGTATTGAAGTTTGTCCATGATTTTCACAGCGTATTGTGTCTTTGATGTCTTATGTTCACAGAGACGAACTACTGAAAATGAGCCGGTACCTAATTCACCCATCAATCTGAAACAATAATAAATAACTATATTACACTGCCTGTCTCAACGTCTATTAAATTATGTTTTCATGGTTATAACATAGCTTGTCGAAAAACACTTTATTAACGGATTTAAGTTATGACGTTTCGTGTAGTTTACAGTGTGCGTGGTCAAGGTGTAATAAAGTGTTTTTCATTAATTGAGTAATAGTAATGTCAATAAAAGACAATATCATAGCTTGTCGAATGAAAATTTACCATAAACAATCCTACTTGAATTTTCATACTTTTATTCAATTACTGTAGAATTATGTCTGCCTTCTTAGCTTTAGAGTTCGTTTTCAAAGTTTACATAAAGTTATATTTATAATATAATTCATCCCGCTTATCAATTGCGTTTTATAATCGATTTTAAATAAACAATACCTGTACTCGTCAAAGAAGTTATTCCTATTGACAAACCCAGACCAAAATTCTTCAGTGGACGTCTTAGTTTGTGCGATATGATTCTGATTTTCATTTGTGACCGTCTTGTTATTGTCGTCATTCAGTAGACATGGTGCTACGAAACTGAAGCCTCTGAAAATAAAATGCTAATTAAATTTCAGATCAGTTTAGACCTAAGGTAATAAAAATATGCTAATTATACTAATTTGGACTACAAAGAATATCGCCGAACATGGGTAATAGCAGGTCAACGTTTAAAAAAACAATTTGACGTTGACTTGCTGTCGCATATTAACTGCAGAGGTGGTTGGTAATTAAAACTTATTTGAATTCACTTGTACGGTCAGTCCCTAGAATTTGTATATAGCAAATACATGTACAAAATCAGTACCGGTGTCCTTAAAAAGGTGTGTTATATTGTTCCTGCTGTATAAATTTTGCTTTTATTGTGGCTACTGAGTTGTGCGCAAAAACCCATATACCTTTTATAACTGCTAAGTAACGTAAGAAAATCTATTATCTATTGAGCTGTCAAATAGTTACCGGAAAAGTTCGTGTGCGTTCGCCGAGGCCGGGACGCCGGGCGAGTCGCGTGGTGTTCGACACGTGAACTCCGAGTCGAAGTAATACGCGTCGTCGGCGCGCGACACCGCCGGCCGGAATGGCGGTATTACCTGACAAATGACAATTGACATTCATTAATAGAATCAGGGTTTTTTTTATACCCCCCCGGCGACTCACGACCCCGGGGCCGTGGAACCCACCCCTGACTTATGCGTATGCGTTAGGGACCTAATTATCTTTATTTAAAAAAATTTCAATTTACAGTCTTCTACAATTTTTCTTATTTTTAGTACATTTTCATAATATTACATTTATTTTAGATTTTGTTACATAAACTTACTATTATTCATATTAAGATCGTTTTAACAATTTACTTTTTATTAGTTTTTATTACATACATTTCATTTACATATTTCCATTTTTCATTTGTAGTTCGCGTTTCCTACTTCTTATCTTTTCGTTTACATTTTCCTATTATTGTGATCTAGAACCACCTCCAATTTCTTTCATATCATGTATCATTTTTACCCAGATCTTTTGTCTTTTCTTTACCAGAGTGGAACGGTGTGTTTTTATGTACTTTATATTTAGTGTCGTTAGTGTCTGTAATTAGCTGTGTGTGACTGTGGTGTTTTCTAAAGTGCAGTGTCGTCTAAGGTGTTATTGTAATAAGGTGTGAGTTCTTATTCGGAGAGCAACTGCCTAACTTTCTAATAAAAGCAGGTCCAGTTTCGCCTTCCGACGTTGTATGACCAGTTGAGTAAGATCTGTTAGTGTTTAAGGTTGACGTCCCACTCTGGTTTAGTGAGTTTGGGATAAATCGGGACCACACTGAGCCCCCTGCCGCTATGTCTGAGGACCTGGCAACCATGTTCGGGCTGTGTAATTGTGTAGCGAGGATGGAGTCATCATCATGTACGACAATTGCTGCTTATGTCTGGTGGCCAGCTCCGTTATATCCGCAGAATCTTAATCCTATGAAGCTCCTAATTTTCCCAAAACAGGCAAGGGCTGGGCTTTGCTGTTTCTATCCCGAATTTAATAGGGGATACTTCAGCAGTACGCAACTGATCTCCTGGCCAGTGCATCCCACTTCCTGCGCACTGGACAATCGGCGCTAAACGCGCTGTGGTTTGTGCTGTCGAGTCCTGCTCGCTTGCAATTTGCACACTCTGGTATTTTGTCCTTGTTTTGGCAGTCTACCTTCAGATGCTCTCCTGCACACTGGGAGGTCAGTTTTCCCTCTTGGCAGTACTTCCTCGTCTGACCATATCCGAGACACGTGGTGCACTGCACAAGGGGGGACTGATCCTCCACCTAGACCCTCTGGAGGTCGATGTGAACTTTCTGTGCTTGGGTCAGCGATTTCCACATCCCCGGGGTGACCTGCGCGATGACGTGACACTCGTGCGTGTTCCTAGCATTTTGGCGGTGCCTTTCTGTCATCTCCCAGTCCACCCCGGACAGGCTTCCGGTCACTGCCTTGTTCTGGGTTTTAAGGGCTTTCTGTATATCATCCAGAGTATTATACCTTAATATATTTTTGAACCTTACCAGAGGGTTTATTGTTTAATTCCTTAACTTTAATTCCATTCTTCTCCTGGTTAATCTTTTCTCACACCCTTGTACGCTCTTCTTCAGTCCCGCATCCAATGACTACCTTACCTCCCTTTATTTTCTGGAGTTTTTTAATTTGAAAGCCATTTTCTCTAGAATCGAGGGAGCATCTAATTTTTTGGACTGTATCCTCGGCCGTTTCGGTTTCTTCCCTCGGCTCGACGATCAGGGAATACAGTCCAAGTTCTTTTTGGTCACTGCTTGCTTTTTTACCATTCTCATTCTCATCTCCCGTTTCTGTCCTTACTACTGCTACCACCTAAGCGTAATTTCTTATTTCTCCTAACTTTGACATAACCCTGCCCTCACTTTCTGTTATCATTATCATAGAATCAGGGTTTCTTTACCGAAGTCCATAGTATAAAACTTGAGGCAACATCTTGAGGATGCTCCGGTGTCGGGGCGAAACGTGCGTCGAGTGGTTGTGGGTTTTTTCGCGGTGTATTGCTTGTAGATTGGTCTATTAGAGTTTTATTCATTAGTTGCCTTCATTATGAAGTAAATGAAGACGGATCAGTTCTTTAGCGAAAACCTACAATAAACTGAAGCCTAAATGATATCGGATAATAATATACAAGTTTGATTTATTTATATATTTACGCACTTTATTCTAACTAAAATTTGGATTTTTAAATACTAATAGAAAAAATAATTTGATCACTTTTGTGCTAACAGTGAAACACTCATTAACTCTACAGGTGGTAATGGGCTCTGGTAATTAACTAATACATTAAAGACCAATTACCTTCTGTGCCGCAATTAAATGAGTAACTAACCTCTTTCTTTAATAAGCCATCCCAGTCTATGCTTGCAAAGAATTCATGTCTCTTTATATCTTCAATTCCGTTAGGACCAGCTCCTAAACTGTAAATATTAAATATAAATTATCCCACTTGATATAGCTATGCAAATAAAAGATATAGAAATATCATTTTACATTTATAAAACATAAATATTCTCTGCCTTTATAAATAAATGATGCAGTATGGTAATTTAAATTTAATCACTTATTTGGCTCTGTAAATACAATTTCAGGAAATTTATAATCAGACCACATTAATTTTATTTAAAATCTATGAAGATGTTTTATTTATTTTTTTCCCTCTATATTCATTTACCATACTCCATATAAGTTTTCAAAATTGTTTCATTGTTTCATATTAAATGTTGTATTATCAGATAGTCAATAATCAACAACAACATACAATTATATAGAAAATATTTTTTTTTGTTAATTTGTACCGATTTTGTGGGTTCCTCTTGAACAGAGCCCTTAATAAGGACTGCGCCTCTTCACTAAGATTTGCAGGCATTCCCAATTTGGCTTTCAGTATCTGTGTCATGGTCTCATGCCTATTTGCTCCATGGAATGGAAGGTTGCCGGTTAACATCTCAAACTGGAAAACACAATTTAGTATATTTCAAGCCTGCATTTTTTATATCTATCTTCATATTATTTATCTATATAATATATTAATACTTTTTGCATTGCAGAATTTGTTAAACTACTAATCTATCCATATCATTACAGAGTAAACCTAATTAAATAGATAGATACGCAACAGTAAGATAGTTATAGCAGTGAATTTCAAGCAATTTAGTTCTATGAAGGAAAGGTGAAGTGTGGAATGAAGTTCTTGTCAGAAAAAAATTATAGCTAATTTAATCAGGTGTTACTTTGAGGAAGTTCTTAGTATACAATTCTATTAGACCCAAAGTTATATTAGATGGAATATTGCTTATAAATTGGTCTAATATAATTGTAGAACAAAATTACTCTACTTTTGTGCTGTGTGCAGTAGCTTTCACTTTCTGAACACCCATCGACAGTTACAGTACCTTTATAAATATACTTGAGCTAAACACATACCATAAGCACTCCAAATGACCACCAATCAGCAGCAAATGTGTGTCCCTTTCTGTTAACTACCTCAGGTGCCATATACTCAACAGTGCCACAAAAACTATAAGCTTTGTCACTACTTGGTGGTAGTTTTGACAAACCAAAGTCAGTGAGAGCTATGTGTCCATCCGCATCTAACAATATGTTCTCAGGCTTAAGATCCCTGTATATGATTCCCAATTTGTGCACATGTTCTAATGCTAATGCTAATTCTGCTAAATAGAATTTCACATCCTCTTCAGTAAACATTACCTGAAATTATTGGTTTAGTTAAGAATAAGTAAATATATAATTTAGGTAAATATTAAAAAGCCAGGCAGAAAATCTAAATAAATAAAAATAAGTATTCAAACTATGATTGAATTACCTCTTTGCTTAGTCTTGAAAAGAGATCACCTCCTCGTAAAAAATCTAATATCAAATAGAGTTTTCCAGCAGTTTGAAATGCATAGTGTAGTTTCACTATGAAGGGATGCCCCATTTCCACTAATATATTTCTTTCCATTTTTGTCCGCTCGCGATCTCTTACTTTTAATGTTGCTTTTTTAAGTACCTACAAAAACAAAAGAAAGTCTGGGGTATTTCCAAAATTCTTAAAAATAATCAAATAATGCATAAATAATACAAATCGAGTATATTTATTTAAACTATTTTATTTTAGGTTGTTGTTGTTATTTATTTAAATCTGAAAATGTTAAGGGATGACTCTTTAAGCATATATAACAGAGCTAACATTTGACTGTTATTTAGTTTGCATAGTGGCCTCACTTTGTTAGATTGAACTAACAATAGAGTCTACAGGCCAGTTCACAAAGTAATAATGGGTCAAATGAATCACTTCAATATTGATTGTTTATTTTTTTGTAGTTTGCTTTTTACATACTATCTAAATAAAATTTATATTTATGTTAACTAAAACTAGTAAATTATTAAAATTGTTGTAATTATAAATTTATGGTAAATATTCTATATATATTTTAAATACCAACCTTCATAGCATAAAGAGTGCCAGCATCAAGCCCACTAACTTTCCTCACTAAAAATACTTTTCCAAATGAACCTTCACCCAGTACTTTGAGCAATTCAAATTGAGATGGGTCAGCTTTCTCATGACCTTCCTTGACTACATCCTGTAACTCAACTTCTCTCTCAAAGCTCAAATCACTATTATTTGAAATAGTGGACTCTAAGCTCTCTGTTGTAGAAGTCTGCCGAGACCCTGAGTTTTCAACCACCATTGGAAGACAATTTGCAGCTTGTGCTGCGATACCACGCTAAAAAAAATTAAAAACGATTTGACGTAATATTTTTTATTAATTAATACAATCATTTTATATCTACTTTAAATAATTTTATTTGTGAAACATAACTAGAAACACAATGAGTCATCTCGACAAAAATTTGATTAAGCTAGTAAACTGTTGTGCAGGGCGTTACAATATGCAATGTAAATAATTCACAATAATTATTGAAGGTCAGCGAAACTACGTAAACATGTTCGTAATATGAAAAGGGAAACTGCCTACGATATAGTATAGAATCGTTTTCTTTTCAATCTTATCAAGCAAACAAAACAAATTGCAATTACCGAGACATCTCCAACATTTCGCATTCGCCATGGGTCTGTGGCATTTGCCAGAGGCATTGTTATAATGTTTTAATTAAACACATCCAGCACAAAGAAACTAATAAATCTTCGTAATTACTCCATTCAATAAAATTCTTATTTTTTTTATAAAAACAGAACTCAATACTAGAAAAAGCTGATCCATACACATACACCCAAGAGAGGTGGTTTCACCACAGACTGGGTTGGACTTTAATCACTAATCATACAGTAATCACTAATGATACATGAAATTGACAGAATAAAGTTACAAAGTGTTGACATATTGCATTCAGGTCAATTTGACTACTGACTGACCGAAGATTTAGCGCCTCTGTCTTCCTTGCAATGATAGTGCCATAATCTTAGTGGTCTGTGTTTTTAAATTCTGACTTCTGTCGCTTATCGTACGCATAACCGTGACAAAATGATTGAATTAATATTATCATTCCCTAGGAATTCTTAATATTCTCAAATGAGATTTAAATAAGTGAAGCTGTAAGATTATAGTTATTGAAATTTAATATAAATAGAACCTGTGAATTATTTCTTACAGAATATCCATTATCCATAATGAAATCATCTTATACGCCTATGAGCGAGCGTAATTACAACTTAAAACATGATTTAGGTGAGCCATAAAATTTCAGAGCATATTAACATGAATTTATAATATATATTATATTTTATGTTACTAAATCGACCAAATTTCAGAAATCTCCAAGGCCAATGAAAGCAAAGATCCACTAGACAATATTACGTTTAAAGTGGTCGGTGATTTTGGAAAATGGCAATTTAAAATTGCTTTGCTTATGGCTTTACTAAAACTTCCAATGGCATGGTATCAGTTAAATATTTTGTTCCTTGCTCCACCGCAAAACTTTTGGTGCGCAAAACCTAAAAAATTTAGCCACTATACTGATAGTGAATGGCGCGACATATGTGCACCTGTAAGCAGTCTTTTTTTATACTGAGATACTATTATCTATACTGGGATTTTAAATATTTCTCTTTTATTCACGGTGTTTCCAACGGCTTCACCTGGTTAATAAACAGAACCGTGCACATTATAACACGCAAAGGAAAAATATTCCCCGTTTATACGTGAGGCACACAATAGGTTTCCGCAATCAAGATTTTGTTTATTGAAATGCAGTTTTTAATTCGATTAAACCAATTTTAAAATCTTTGAAAGTGTTTTTCACACGTACATCGACAGCTTCTTTTAGTGATTGAATTCGTTGATCGTGAATTATTTCAAAAATTTGGATACAGAAAAATTTCACTAGGTGCAACGTCATCAATATTCCATTGTCTGACTGGTCTTATGAGATCTAGAACTGCCAAGATGATAGACCGTTTAAGTTGATAGCTGTTACTTTGTCCCACACCAAATTGATGCACTTACGTTGAATCTGGTAAGCTTGGTAGTGCATCAAGTGATGCGGTCCGTCTTTCGGTCGAGCCTCGGTCAAACTGTGTGGGTTCCACCGCGAACACAGTTCTACGCAGTTGTGTAGAATTGATTGTATTTGACTCATGCCTATATCTAAGAATGTGCGATTGTCTTTTTCAATCATAAGACGCACAGCATTGAGGTGTTTGTTGTGAACGGGCGACTGTCACGAGATTTGACACTAAGATTGACCAATCCCGCCGGCGCCTCATCGCCAAAATCATATTGAAGCCGAGTGATACTCTGTTGAGCTGTCAATCGTGCGACACGCAATTTTTAAAATGGCGCCAAAATGTAAAAACGATTAACACTCAGATGGGAGACTATGTTCTACAACCAAAGACTTCCATTCATTACATACTTTTTAAATATTGTTTATGTAAGTGCGTACTTCCAGAATCTATTAGTGTGACCTATTCTAGAATTTCTTTTCATTAATGCTTCACTAACATTGCATACGTGTAATGTAAATATGCACTTATATTATTACAAAATAAAATGTTAGAAAATATAAAAATTACATATTTTTTTACGCTTTTAAAGAATTTAACACGTTTTGCAGAAAATAGAAGAACATCCCTGTCTGATTTTTGACCCGGATATCCTCGCTATCGCTCCGTATATAGACAGAGCGTTGATACCATTGGTCCCGTGTCAAAAATTTGTGTATGATACATCAATTTTTAGCCGAACTATAATATCGGACTGGAATTTGGTTTGCACGAGACATTGGTTGATACATGTTAGTATACGTATATTGTTGAAAGTAAGAATTAGATAAAAGTATCTTATACTTTGCACATCATACATACTACTAATTGATGATTTTGATGCATTGTTCTTACTAATTAGTATATTACTAAATAATAAGTACGAAATGTACTAAATACGTACTTGCCGTCCGTCATTGTGAGTCTCTTACCCGTTTGCCCCTTATTTAAAAAAACAGCTGAATTCCGACGTCGGACGTCGAGGAAGATTACAAAATTTCATCCGTATAAGTTTACCCCGTCTCATAAACAAATATATTTATGCATGATAGCTTTGTAATAATTATAATATCTGCCCTAGTTTACTCAAGCTATGATGATGTGGGGTGTTGTATGCGGTGGCATATTGTTCCCCATGTGGGCCGACAGATACGGAAGAAAGAATCCTCTAATGGCCGGAATAGTGATTCAGTGTGTCGCTGGATTCTTTACCAGCATCGTCAGACAATATTGGATTTTTATGATAAGCTGGTTTATTTTAGCCATTGCAATCGGTGGTTTAGGCGTCGTTTCATTTGTAATGAGCATAGAGGTATACTTCCAAACTATTATATATTACGATTTATAATTAAAATGGGCTGTTGATGTAGTAGTCGTAGTAAATAAGTTAAGAATTTATTTGTATGGAACGAGGACACAATCTTAAACTTAATATTTAAATTTATATTTCGGATCGGAATATAATATATTATATTCCCGAAGAAACAATCACAGTCATTCTGAATTGTGGTTAATTTGTCCTATCTCACACAAAATATGTAATTTTATTCGTATTATTTCATTTGTACAAAAATAGGATTAAGAATTAAATTAGAAATTGAGTAAGAAGGATTATTATTCTAATTTAAGGTGGTCAGTGGTAAATGGCGTACTGTTATACCCATATTATATCAAGTCCCGTTTGGTGTTGGCAACACAATATTGGCAGGACTCGGATATTTTCTTAGAGATTGGAGGCAATTAGAATTTTCTTTGTCTGTGATGTCTTCGTTCTTTATTATGTACTATTATGCAATTGAAGAGTCGCCGCGGTGGCTTTTGGCGACAGGACAAACACAAAAGGCCTATGGTACCTTTATCTTAAGTATTATCTAGATAAATAAAACCTAACACATTATATAGATGCTCCCGAGTATGATCTGACAAGAACACCAGCATCTTTTGAAACCGGTTAAACATACTAATTGCCGCTCATGAACATGTCGAAATAAATTGTTAAAATACCAAAATTACGTAATAAAATTTCCTTTAGTGTAATACTTGGGTCGAACTAATTATTTCCGGAATTAATAAGAAAAATATACCTACTATTAGAACAAAAATGAATATCAATATATTCATTTTTTTTTCTCATCTCTTTGCGTTAATACACTTTTTCATTCCATTAATCCAATTTTGAAAACTTTTGTGCCACTCCTCCAAGGTGACGTTTCATTGCATCAGGTAAGCATGGCGCGGTCTTTTTTGAACCTCGGTCAATTTTTTTTTTTAATTTTATGACCTGGTAACATATACCTTTAAGTCATAACCTCGGTCAAATTGTGAGTGATCCACAGGGTATACAGCTTTCATACACCCAAACAAAAAATTCGTCTTACTTCTGCAAACTAGCAGAGTTCTAACTCGTTCTGCTGTAGTAGTGGCATGGATAAAATGGCGCCAAAATGTAAAAACAATTGACAGTCGGATAAATCAAAGCGCATCCTACTGCCAAAGAGTTCCATTTTGAAATGTTGTTCCTTTTTAAATAATGTTATAATTGTATAAAGTCGATTCCAGAATATTTACACACTAACCCGACGACAATAAGACCATGAATAATACCATCTTAAATATAACTCACTCTTATGTAGGCATCAACTAACATTATTTATTCATCTACGCTAGAAATTATGGAGAAAGCTGCTAAAATGAATGGGCGTGAGCATATACTTAAGGATATGAAACATTTAATTTTGAATCAAGTACAAAAGCAGAAAACTCCTAGTTTTATGGCATTTATTAAATCGAAATTTATGAGAAAAAATACAGTACTCTTATCATTGAATTGGTAAATAATTTGCAAATTGCTTAATATAATTATTAAAGATTTCTTTGTTTGTTCGATACGTTGTACCGAAAGTTTGTGCTTTGTAAAAATTGTTAATTTGAATTTCGATGGTCCATGAGACCATTACGTCACCTATTGGTCGACAATATATATATGTATATCGAAAACAAAAAATACAAATTTGTAGCAATAGTATTTATTTTGAAATTCTAATTATTTGAGATCAATTTTCCAGTAGATACAACAAAGACAAATTTATACGTAAGAACCTAATCGTTTAGGAAATAGATTTCAATTGGTACTAAATATCGTTTTTCAGGTTCTGTACTGGTTTATCTTTTTTTACATTCTCGCAATACCTCGGTTACGTTGGATCAAACATTTACTTAACTATATCTTTATCTGGATTAATATCGATCCCTGGCTGTTTGCTGTGCCTAATTATAATCACTAGGTTTGGAAGAAAAACAACGGTTTGGGTATTTCAATTAATATCATCATGCAGCATCCTCATTATCTTATTAATACCGAAGGGTGTCTTCTCCAATGACTGGCCTCGACTGGTCGTAGCTGGTGTTGGATTTGCAGGATTATCGGTAAGGCAGTAATAACCAGTTCCTCTCTTTTAACAAAGTAACTATGCCATGTTTAGAATCTATAATAAACGCGAAGGTTTAAATTTATTTATCTCAAACTACATATTGTTATGGTGGTTGAGTTGGGTTCCAAGTTAAATGCATTGTGGTGGGTTTTACTTAGAACGTCCTGTGTTTATTATAACTTACCTACCTACTGAAATATTTCTTAACTCTTTATTAAAAAGTTTGTATACTGGATCCCTTGTAAAGCAACAATTGTATTTAGTTCATTGACACAGACCTATAATGTTATGGAAGTTAATAAAAATTGCAGGGAGCGGTGCCTGCGTTATTCCTTTATTCGGGCGAGCTATTTCCAACACTCGGTCGTAACGCAGGCGTCGGTGGTGTGACTACATTCGCACGGATTGCATCAATGGTTGCCCCTGGAATTGTTTCTTTGGACGAAATATTTGCAGACTTGCCTCTCATATTACTGGCTATCGTGTCATTCTGTCAGTTAACCTTACTCATACCTCTGCCAGAGACGAAAGGTCTCCCTTTGCCTGACACATTAGAAGACGCGGAACGATTTTCTAAGCAAGTTTGTAGTTTCACAATTTTTTGAGTTTAGTAATTAGTAGTAAAAAAATTGTCAATTATTCGTAATTCGTAATATTTGTATTCGCGCAATTACTGTTCCGTACCATTATTTTAGAAAAAGTCACATTTTCTTAAATTTTTTTTGTAGTGACCAACAGACAGGAGAGGGCAATCTCAGTAACAAATCTGCCACTATTACTCTTGGGGTACAGAATCCAAAAAAATTACTATTTTAACAACATGATTTTTGATAATTGCATTATTTTCAGGAATATAAGAAAGAAAGGAAAAATAAAACATGAAAATGATTATAACTCTTTAATAATGTCAAGCCTTAAATAATATATTGTATTAACTTGATTATTAACAAAATGATTCAGTCTATGTACTCTGACCATGGAATTCCTCTTATAAAGTGCAATATGCATAATACAACAGAAGTAGGACATATTACTTTCTTTAATCCATACAATAATTGTATTATACAATATAATAGATGTATTACAAAAAATAATTGTTTTGCAGTTTTTTTATTAATGTAATACAACCAAATGATTTTTTTTTACATCTTGTGCAAACAGCAGAAATACATTAAACTAATTAGTAAAACTTAGTGACTGGAATAATCCTTTATATTTACAGTCCTATAGTAGAATTATAGTTGTACTGTTAAAATGTTTTCCATATATACAATTAATCTTTCTTCTTATTTGCCATCTGTTTCTTTATATTCTCCATTCTATGCAGCAAAGTTGGATGTGAGTGATACCAAGCTGAATACAATTTGTCATAAATGGGATAGTCTAAGTTATCTTTTCCAAGCTTTATAAGTGAAGACCTTAATTGATCTCCATAGTTCAAACCTACTGCAAAGTTATCAGCTTCAAATTCATACTTGCGGGAAAGAGCAGTTGCAAAGAATGATAAAAGGGAGTTGTATGGTGCAAGAATCAATTGCAAGACAATTATCAGACCAATTATGACAGGTTCATGACCAGGAGCAAAACCAAGGGTAGTGTATAATAAAGAATTTTTAAAGAGAAGACCAAACGCTGTAAACAGCAACAACAAATTAACCTCTGTTAGTACAATGGACTTGTAGATATGACTACATTTCCAATGTCCCAGCTCATGAGCAAGGACACCCAATATTTCACTGTCGGTACATCCTGTAGTTTGATTTTTCACTTCATCATGCTTTTCAAGCAGAGTATCAAATAATACTATTCGTTTTTGACCAAAAAGACCACTAAAGTAGGCATTACTGTGAACTGATCTTTTAGAACCCTCAACAATGTAAACTTGAGAAAGTGGGAATTTAAGCTGAGACGCCAAATTTTCAATTCCATTTCTAAGATTTCCTTCCGCAAGTGGTTCAAACTTATCAAAGATTGGGGCTATAACAGATGGGTATATAGTGAGTAAGAATAATGACACTACAGTTGTGAATAACCACAGCCAAACAATGAACATATTTCCTCCAAGCATAATAATATAAATGGCAGCAGAAATTATTGGTAATGTGATTACCAAACTCAATGCAAGACTCTTGATTTGATCTTTAATAAAAAAACCAACTGTTTGCTTATTAAAACCATGCTTTTCTTCAAGAACAAAAGTAGCATAGATTGTAAATGGCATGTTAACTATAAAATTAAAAACTGTAACAAATGTCATAAACATGCAACTCACAAGAATTTCTTGATCAGAGCTAATATTAAAATGTCCGGCAAAGTTTTCAGATGAACTCCAGACAGTATAAACCCATCGTTTATATAAGATTACAGTTGTCAATAAAATATTGAAAAGTTCCTTAGCAATTTTAAACTTAGACTTATCTATGCCATACACACGAGCTTTCTTGAATGATTCTTCATTCAGCATTTGGTTCAGATCCTCAGGTATAGTATTGTTAGTCTTGTAAATGTGGAGCTGAAACAAAATAACTTTATTAAGTCGAGGGAATTTAGGCCTGAACGACTGCTTACTTCAAATTTCAAAATAGATTCAAATATAAGAGAATCAACATTGTTCTTTTCTAGTATTTACGTCTATAAAATAATAAAGCAATACCTGACGCAACGATAGGTAAAGCTCCCATAAATACTCGGCCCATATAAACACCAGTATGAGCAATAACAGGAGATCTTCGTTAAAATCCATGATTAGACTTAGAATATCAGATTTGAACAAAATAGATCAATAAATACAATATTAATTGAAGCGGCTAGCGGCCAACAGTTTGCTAACCTATACACTGTGAACTAATGACAGTTGTGAGTTGTCACAGTTGTTTATGTTAAACACGTCAGTAGTGATGTTCTAACATATCAAATACAGAATAAAATTGATGTCACTGCATATTAATGTTGATCAAAGGTGTTCCTCATTGCTTTAATTACAATTAATCTTCTTGCTGCTTTTCCAATATAATTTACCATCTTTACGAAATCGCCAAAAATACTACTGTTTTCATAGGTTGTTTTTCGCTGTACGTTCTATTTCTAATTGTTTCATTTATCTTAAATATCGTCATAACATTTTAAGTTACATTAATTCAAATATGGTCAACGTTTTAATTGACTATACTCGTTACAATTTGTTAATAGGGGCAGCAATAAAGCCCTTAAAATAACAGGCAAGTATTATATATAAGAACTATAGATCTTCACTTGGATGTCAATCTTTA
Source organism: Pontia daplidice (assembly GCA_963693355.1). NCBI lineage: Eukaryota > Metazoa > Arthropoda > Insecta > Lepidoptera > Pieridae > Pontia > Pontia daplidice. Next base: position 47,971 of record CAVNZL010000084.1, read on the forward strand.
AAATGATGCCAGATATGATATGGCATTAAGCAATCTAATTTAGCCTTTATCTTAATGAGATTTATAACTCAAAATTAAAAAAAAAAAAACGTTTTTTCTACATTTACCCTCAATCCGATATTAATTCACAGAACAGTTAGCAACCAGACACGATAGCGATAGACGAGATCGAACACAAAGATGACGACATAACTCAGTCCTGCCTTAAGAAATAACAATCATGTCTCCAAGGGAGTTTAACATGTTTCCTTACTTAAAGACTCCCAGGATTCCCGCTGCCTTTGCACATAATATACAAAACTTATTATATTCACGTTTTAGTTTTCCATATAAATACCGTTCACGAAGTAAGAATGGTAGTGTAGATTAGGGTGTCTATTAGGAAACTTTTATTTAAATTAGATTTATTTACTAAATATGGCAGTAACTTCCAAGGCAACATTTTTACTCATAGAAATTTTAGTTCTAACGGTTTTCAAGTGTTGTGCAGATGAAAATTGTGAGACACTACCTTCAGAAATTCATGTTACAAAAGGTGGATATATATTGTGAAGCAGTTAATTCATTATAAAATTACCGACCCTAACCAGTTGCGTTTCTCTAACAATTCATTGAATTGATCTTCAATTCCGTATTATTTTACAGAGGAGTATGATGAAATGGGGAATTTGGTCCGGTCATGCAGTGGAGAAGTTATGGTGAATAAATGCGAAGGGATATGCAATAGTCAAGTTCAACCGTCTGTTATTACACCTACAGGATTTTTAAAGGTTCGAATTAAATTAAATTAAAATATCAATTTTATTTTCTAATAGTTCAGCAGTTGCAATTAAATGGACTTAAATTAAGTAGCAGTTTTCCACTAACTGAACCCTTAAAAAAAATATGCTTACAGTTTACAAAGTTTACCCAATAATTAATATTGTTTAATTTTTAATTTATAATCACACAACTAGCACGATGTTTTGCATTTCTTTTTAAAAAATGCATGCATACAAAATTTTATGGCAAAAATAATATTTTTCCTCTATAGGGATTATTCTAATCACAGAATACAATTAAATATAGTCGTAAGTTGCAATGCTATAATTTATTTGCAGGAATGCTTCTGCTGCAAGGAAAATTATTTACGCGAGCGTCTGGTGACATTGACGCATTGCTATGATCCCGACGGCCTTCGTTTCGAAGACGAAGAGCGAGCGGTTATGGAAGTCCGACTTCGGGAACCAGCTGAATGTAAATGCTACAAATGTGGAGACTTTAGTCGATAAAATGATACCGTTATAACTGCATACACGCTAAAATATTGAACAAGTAACAAAATAAAATATTTCAGTTTATCTATTTTTTCATTTCAAATATACCTTACATACGTATTTTAGATTATCAAGTAGGTATAGTACGTACGAACTCAGGGGATGATATAAATAACTAGTAAAGATACTTTAAATTCTCTGTTTAATATTTCGAGTAATAGCTTATTACTAATACAAAAGATATTATTCTTTATAGCAACATTTTAATTGAAAGAATGTTGTCATAGAAATACTATAGAATTTAATTAAATAATATTAAACGTCGTTACCAACTATCGCTATCTACGAATCGGAAAAAGTAAACTCTTACTCTCAACAACCCCGACAGGCACTATAAGAAAGTTATTGCGGTGTATCGGCTTCAAAAGCTGATTGAGATTTTAATCGATCTCTAAAATAAAATTAAAATAACTCTATCCATAGTAGTGACTAGTGAAGGTAAGCGAAGCTAAATAAACGCATTTTGGTATAGGAAAGTTTGTTATTATCAATTTGACTTAATATTAAATTTATTAAAAATGTAGTGTTAATTGTAGAGTTTGGATTTTTATAATATCGTATAAATATTGTATAAATGAACATTATATAACTCAGACATAATAAATATGCTCATCACGCGTATGTTGGCTGGTAGTTGGACTATCTGGTCCGCAGTTGCATGTTGATCATTTCGCCAACTGGGTCACGAAAACAATAATAGGACACAGATCTGTCTAGCTCTTAGTAGAACCTCTAAGAATTTTGATAATAACTTGGACTCTTTCTAGGCAGCCATCAGCAGCATAGGCTCCCAACTCAACGCCTCGCCTGATCACACTTTTCGTATCGATCACGTCACGCGTTCGCCAGCTTACTCCCCAAGTCAAGCGCGCGTAAAGAATTTTCAATTAAAAAAGTATCAAGAAAACATAAACAGGTTTTAAACACAAATATGTCTGTTTTCATACCGATTATTACCGAAGTTTGTAAAAGTATATAGACTACTGTTTCGCATGTCTTCTTGTAAAAGGTAAACTGCCTTACTAAGTAAATAAGTGAAAAGATATTAAAATATTTCATTATATATAAAATGAGAATTTATAAAATATATATTTTTTATTAATCTAGTTTTCGGGTAAGATTAATGTTATAATATAGAAACTACTTAGATCGTTCTTCAACTATGGCTATATTTCGGGTTGAAAATTTAACTGCTGTTAGAATGTTGCTGTAAGTAAAATATAAATTGGATAATTTCATCATCATCATCAGTCTACACTCATCCACTGCTGGACTGGATCAGTTTCAAAGGAACCAGATCTAACAAACAGCCTTCTGTATTATCTCAACCTTTATTTAAACTTTATCTCAACCTTATTAACCTGGATTTCAATGGAAGCAAAATATCCTACTAATAATATAAAAAAATACAAAATGTGGAGTTAGTAGGGAAAAATCTACTATTTTGTGACCTATTCTGGCGTGCGCTACCAAAACCGCTACAGATACACATATGTATTGTATGATGAAAATGTTTATCTTATATAGGTCCTACGATAAAAGCCCGCCATAGTATTCCACTATCTTATGTCTAAAGCAATACAGCCGTAACTACAATAAAAATGTATAATTCATTTTAAATGTACATTGGTAGTAAATTGATTTCATGAAAAAACATACTTTTATCGCTTCTATTAGATATAGGGAAATTATAAGTCTAGCCACAAAATTCTTTGTTTGACACGCGATGAAACTTCTAATTGTATAACTAAGCAATGGGAAAATGACATATCCTCTAATATAATAATTCATATTTTTTACAACGCTAACTAAATATTCTGTAGAAAGCGTCAATTATAAATCATTAATTATAGTGACTTGTCCTTCTTATTTATACGTTGCCACCTAATTTACTAACTCAAAAAATTATAACTCAAGCTTCTACAGAAAGCTGTATTTATTGTAACTTAGCATGGAAAGCATGCATATTCTTTTATCGTGAAAATTGCCAATGCATGATTTGGCGCGAACACGCTACACGACAACGATGGCCGTTTGCATCAATCAGAGTGCGCCATTTGATTCATGTAACGACGAGTTGATCACTTGCAATTGTTTATTGTCGTTTCTGTGTTCGTATTGATATTATTTTTGTTGTAATTAAAGTTTTCGATGAGCAAAAATTATTTATTTAATTTATAAGACAAAAGTTATAATTATAAAAGACTTAATATATATAAAATTCTCATATTGTTCCCATACTCACGATCAACCCCTATTTTTGATAAAAAAATTGATATTACTCTCAATTTTCACTCTTATACGATCAACCCCCATTTTTAGGTAATATATTTCAAATTTAACTATAAAAATGATTGCTGTAAATCACATGTATGGCAAAACGTTGCCGGGTCAGCTAGTATAAAATATATCTATTGTCTCTCCTCAATAGCTATTAGCTACTGGTAATAATAGACAATAGTGGTCACAACCATAGTATTTGATGAAATTTTTAGTAACATTTTGCAGATTTATTAATATGGGATGAGTTAGATTTTAAACTTACCGAGTTAAAAAATAAAAGCTAAATAAATATATATTTTGATGTCACTTATTAGAGTTGAATCTTGCTGTTAGAATGGATGTTACAAATTTGGATGTTAAAAAATAACCATCATGCCGAGTTGTATTGAAAGTGGTTAACATAGAAGAAACTAGTGGTTAAGTTAGTATTATTGAAATGCTGGTGAATTGTGGATGACTTAGCAATTTAGAAGGCAACATACATTGTTTTACAATGGCGTGCACGGTTCCCTTTATTTATGCATTTTATTTTATCATTTATTGTTACTTAAGTTAAAACAACCCTTATATTATGATGATAGTGATTATATCGCACCCTTATAATTATAGTGACCTAATCCAAAAATATAAATTTTTGGTAAACGTGAAATAAAGATTTGTACACTAGAGTATTTTGTAAATAATTCAGGTTATTTTAATGATATTTAATAAAAAAATTACAAAATTTATTTGAATTAGCTAGTTAAGTTATTCATCTATATGTTTTATCAGGAAATAAAATAAAAGATCTCAAAACAGATTTTTTTTTTAATATTAAAAAAAAGTTGTCGTAATTAAGTCTTTGTAATATTAAAGCCACTATTTTTTTAAAAGACCCATTATTATATAGGTCTCTGTATTTTTGAAAATTCACGAAAAATCTTGAATTATTCCTTAGTATGTCACTCTATTAATGAATTTAAGACAATTTTTAGGGTTTGCGTTTACAAAAAAACTATGGACTATATTCCATAGTTTTTAAAAAAAGGTTTATTAGAAAGTAAATATTAAATAGTCAGTCAAGACATTATTAGGTTATAATAACCATAGAAATCTTTAATCACTTTTATACATCGCTGGTTGGAAAACTAAAAAAATAAAAGATAATTTCTAAACTTAAAAATCACTTAATATAGCTTCTAGCTTTTATAATTGCTTAAAATAAAATCACATTGATCCTTCAACTTAAGTACATCCTTCAGTACTGCCTGTATACCTAGTATATTCTTCTTATTCAGTACATTCTTAAAACCATCAGTCTTAATAAAATTGTAAGGAAGCATTAATTGAGAATGACACGATTTTATTAATTGCAAATAATTAATAAAATCGTGTTATACAGAAAAAACGTAATAATAAAAAGTATCTATTAATAATAAACTTTGAAAACCAGCTAAATAAATATATAATCGAATCATAAATTTTGCATAAGAACTAGGAATTAAGTTTTTATTAATGAGATCACGTAAATCAGTTTTTTTACGGTCACTTAATTCTTATCTTTCTGAATATAGTTTGGTTACTGTTATCTCATTTATTGAGTCCATTTTCTTTCGTTTGTTTCTCAAATACCACATTATAACTATAAACATAACAAATTCTTTTTGAGAGAATGAAATTTTATAGCAAAAGACAAATGGTTCTGATTTAAAATAAATTAGGACTCTCATATTGTTCCACAAGACATTATGTTTGTTTTCATCTTCATTAAAATTATACCCCCATTTATCTTGTAAAATCTTTAAATCTATAAAAAAATCATACGTCAGTTCCTTCACAATAAAAGGTTTACCAATTCTTACGAGAGTTCTTAATTAAGGTAACATATTGGTAAGGTGCGTAAATGGGTCCAGACTTCTTACTTCTTTTAATCTCCTTTTCAATTAGACTATGCACATTATCCCTTTTATTTTGTTTATGGCTCCTCACTAAATATTTATGAGTCATAGTGTGAATATTTTCGAATTTTGGTAAAGCATAAGAATATAATGATGTAATATAATTGTTTTTATTTTGTCCACAACAATTATCATAATAAAAAGTGATGTGAAGGGTTTTGTTAGATTCTGCTCATTTAAACTTTGTAAGTAATCCAAAGTACCTGAGCCAATTTCGTTAGCACCTCTTTTTCCTTGAACCTCGTCCCTGAAATAGCAATAAACATTGTCATAAGCCCCTATCTCACTTACAGTTTCGTTCTTTCTACGCTTATTTACTTCTTCTGATTTCTTCATCATTTCCACAATGGTAAAATTAAGGCAATTCAGCTTAGATTTATAAAAAAAGATAATGTTTCTTCAGTGGGACACTGCATAGCATCCTGCAAATCATAGACCGCGCAAATATTTGTCTCGTCAATATTCTGACGATTTTTTGTTGACGACACAACTCTATTTTCTTTAGATGTTCTTCGTATTTTTCTTGAATTTCTATTTTTCGAGTGGAGTTTGCTAGTTCATAATCTAAACACAAGTTACACCTATCTTTTTTTGGTTGAAAGTTGAAATCTTTGTTGAAGATTGATGATTCCTTGAAGATGCTTCTATTTTGATGAATTTCGAGTAGTTTTCCTTGATTTCCTCCTAGCATTCATCGTTTGTACCTAAAATTGTTGAAATATAAATTATAGTTAAATTAAGTTAGTAGTAGTTTGTATTTAGTTGTATATGAAATGCCGAAGTTACATAAAGTGTTAAATTGAAATTATTTATTAAGTATCAGAATCAATAAAGCCTATAAACACCTCAATTATGATTGTGTTGAAAAGAGTCCTCTGCTCATAATCTGGAACGGATATATTAGGCGAATTCTGCATTACCGAACAACTTGTTAGGATATTACTTTGTTTTTCAGGCGTATCCTCAATAATTCTAATTTGAAGACTCATAGTTGCAAGTGTCTCATGGAAATTGTTGATGAATTACATGGCATAAGTATTCTTTATTAATGTTATTGTGATTTTTTGTATTGTTTTTTAGTATATCTAAAATGTAATCAGCACGCCTCTTCATTTCGCGGTAATATTTCCCCCTTATTTATTTATTATTTATTTAAATACTAAGGGCTGAAAATCTGTAATGTAAAGTAACATACATTAGACTTGTTAAGTCATAATTAGAAAGACATCAAAATAGTTTAATATATAGACAGACCCATATCTAAAGAATTCAGTAAATAAACAATCGTAAATATTGTTAGAGGGACACAATAATTAATAAGTTTCAATCATAACCCTTGTTTTCGTAACTAAAGAGACCAAATTAGTAATGGGTCTTTAATATCAAAGATTTTTCAATCAAAGAAGGTCTCAAGGACAAATAAGTCACAGTTTTCTCAAGAAAGTAGAGTAAAGTATAGACTCAACTACGTAAGAGGTCTTTATTTTATTGAAAAGTATTGTTTGTACTTACCTTTACATTTAATTCTGTAACGCCCTTTTTCGGATGAAGTCGCTATAAAACCAAACACACATAAACCTGCTCAACACACTAACGACACTATACTGCTTGAGTCACTCTCAAACCGAATAAACGCGGAGAGTGGAGGAGAATGAAAGAGACCGAAGTATACGATATGACGCTCTCTATGCCAAAATCGGTCGGTGTTTTAATAAGAATTGATAGAGATAGTCATTTTAGGTCCTTTCCTGACATAAAGTCAAAATCATAATTTTTTTAATTAGGTCCCTATAATTCTAAAGGTGCGATATTTATATAATTTTGGTCTGATTCTAAAACATAATCATTGAATTAAAATTCAAATCATAAAGAATAGAGATTACTGACTATTACTTTATCAAGTACTATTTATGAATAATGACTTAGAAAGCATTTGATACCTAAAGCGAAAATTCTGCAAAGCTTTTTAACAATATCATTGATATGTATAAACCATTACGCGTTCATGTCTTCGCAGCTGGGAGTGTGTTATTCCTGCAGGTTACTAAAACGATTTTAATGTCATTAGACTAGAGAACGTTCTGAAACACGATCTCAACTCAAATATAAGCAGCTGATTCTGCAATTTCTCTCATAACATTTTCATCTTCCCTAGCGCATAGAACAACCTTGAAATGATTTCTTTTCAATATATTTTAATATGTGGTTTAATTTTATCTGCTTGTTATATGCAAGATAAACGCGTCAAAAGTCAAGAAGTCCAGTTGCCTCCAGGTATAATACGACTAACTTTTTTTCAGTCATGGATTTTAAATTGAAATTCCTTGTTCACAATTAATGCTTAATTTACAATTTGAATTCATTTTGACATGTCTTTTAAAGTGAGCAAATAGTACGTAAAACCTAAATTTTTACAATTTAAAATTTATTTCAGGACAAGAATGTCAGATGACTCCTGTCATTCACGTACTGCAACACCCGGGTTGTGTACCTAAGCCGATACCTTCATACGCTTGTATTGGCAAATGTACGAGCTACGTTCAGGTAACTTTTTTATAAAATTTTAATACCGTAAGTCCTAGTTGTATAATCTTTTAATTTTAAATGATCAAATAAGTAGTACTACATATAAAGGTACTAATTACTAGAATACCATAAAAGAAATACAAACAACTGATTTATAAATAGAACTCTTCAACAAATTTAAACAGTTTAACCCAATGCTGGCCGCAGTAAATTTATAACTATGAACAGGTATCTGGAAGTAAAATATGGCAAATGGAGCGTTCCTGTAACTGTTGTCAAGAATCAGGAGAACGAGAAGCGTCAGTGGTGCTTTATTGTCCCAAGGCTAAGAATGAAGAGAAGAGATATCGAAAGGTACTCAAACCCTTTCGTTTATAGAAACATTTCTAAGATTTCATTACTAATATATAAAATTAATGCTTTATTACATTTTAAAGGTTTCAACTTACTTATTTTCATATTTGGTTTTGAGTGCTTTGCATAAATCGTGGGCCTGGAGGCATGTCTATATCATACACATTGTTTTTAGGTAACAACAAAAGCCCCTCTCGAATGTATGTGCCGTCCATGTGGGAATGTTGAAGAAAGTTCTATCATTCCACAAGAAATCGCCGGTTACGTTGACGATGGTCCTCTGCATAATCAGTTTAGGAGACATTTTTAAATATAATTTTATCAGGAGTCATGACTTTCTAAATACTTTTTAGAAGAATTAAATTGTATATGAAAACTAATAATATAAAGCGTTTATTTCAATTGTTCGAGTTTAAAGTTCCTTAGATTATCTAATTTGTTACTGCTGTTTGAATATAATGTACTTTCGTAACAATCTTTTGGGATCTACTTAAAAGATAGGCGCAACCGCCTTAAAAAAATTTCAACTGTATGTCAATTGTCATCAGACTAAATGTAACTGACAGATTAAAAAACAAACGTAAATCAGCGATCCTATTAAACATGATACGATACCACAATTCCTTGTATAGTGATAATTTCGAAAAATAAATATATATACTGCTATTTATATTTTTTATTTAATTTGGTGTGCGGATAAAGTATTAACATAGAAGATAAGAAAGAAAGGAGAAAGAATTTTCATTCAGCACAGGCCGATAGAAACCAAACGTGAATTCAGTAATTATTTTAGTAATTAATTATATTAGTTAAACAATTTAGAATAAAATAAACAAAAACATTATTCACAACAGTTGTGTCTGTAGATATCTGTTTTTTTACTAAAAGAATTTTTTTTTGTCAATATGTTTAGATTTAAATACTCTTTTTTAATAGCCATATTAGTCAAGCCTTTTATACTAGTAATTCTAAATCTCTTTCTTTATTGTCTCATCTAAATGACTAAATAAATAAAAAAAATTAATATAAGTAGATTTTCAGAAAGTCGATGATTTATATATTAGAACTTTTATCATTGCGTTTGATAGGATTATTTATAATTCTGCATGTGGCTTTTAACTTACGGACAGGAATTTCATAATATAATACAACAATTTTATAATTTCACCAGAAAGGTTTTAAAAGATGAAATGTATAGTACGAGTCAAGAAATTGCATGGTAAAATATTTCAAATTATTCCTTTAACTTTCGGAAATTTAATGACGTATTAAATATTGCGGAATGAAAAGATAATAACACTAATAAGAATTAAATCAACCTTCTAATTATGAAAAATTACGTAAATAAAAATTCCTTATTATAAAGCTTTGAAAAAATAAATTGATTTATTTCTATAGTAACGGGTGAGTATTGACAACTGACAAATAATCTGAATTGACATATAAATACCGACATTAGAAGTTACGGGCGTTTCATATATTGGAATTATTAATTCTTAAAGGAAGTTTCGCCAGTCTTCGTATAGTAGCGGGGCGCGTAGTGTTATATTTTCGAATTTTTTTGCTTGTTTATTTATTGACGGCAAAGAATCTTATTTGAGCATTTTCTGTGATTTTACATAAAATGAGTCGCCGCAAACGTGCGAGGGTAAGTTTAAATATAGTAAATTAATGATTACCGCACTATTAAAAAGTAACTTTTTGTAATTTCTTTTGTTTTGATTTTTTACATACAGGTTGAAACCCGCGAACTGGATGAGAAATTAAAACAAGATGATTCTGAATCTGATCAATCCGAGAAAAGTAAGATTGCGGTTTCCAGCCCAACAACACTTTCAGGTCGAAGGGAGTCCTCATTAGGTCGTAACGATATAAAGAAAGATGATAAACCAATAATTATAACACAAGAAGGAAATAGCGAAGATATTGAAGAAGTTAACTATAAGGAAATGCTCAATAGGTTTGTCGGCTATTTTTCTTATATTTCTTTTAATATTGGACCTATTGGCACTGTATAGGTACCAAGTAGCATTTAGCTTTTATTTTCATATGATTAACAAACTATAAAATATGCAACACAGTACATTTAGGCATTGTACATACATATGTGGTTGCATTAGGCTAGCTTTAGAATTTAAACCAGTTGAGACAAATGAAATTAGCAAACATTGCACAAGATGTACTGATTTTTATATTAACATTTGACACTTACAGACATTTGATCTAGATTCATACAGTGTATCTTATATATCCACAGGAAAAAAAATTGTATTCAATTGTCTTCTGTATTATTTAATTGTGCTGTATACATCCTTTCAGTTTGGAGGGAGCTGCCTTTCAGTCAAGGCTTCCATTTGATAAAATGTCATCGTTGGAAGCAGAATGTTTTTCAGATTTGCAAGGAGCATCCGCCCAAGCATTCATACAAATAAGAAACAGAGTTTTGAAACTTTGGTTTGGAGATCCTAAGAAACAGCTCACGCAAGAGATTGCTATTCAAAAGATGGAGGTAAAGCTTAACTTAATTATTAGTAACATATCAAACATTTCAGTGTTGTTTATGTTGTGATGGTGAAGAGAAAGTTAAATAAAGTAAAATAAAATATAAAACAACTATAGACTATAACTCTATCTATAATAATCAAACATAGTGGTTTTTTTTCTTTGTCTTATTGTGTCTAAAGTAGTAAGTAATTTTATTTATGTTTACACTTCATACAGTAATGTGATCATACAAAGTATATACAACCTACTACCTTTTTATTATCAAATTAAGAACCTATTGACAAGATGTATACTTATTTATTTAATTTAATTTGAACTATTGATGATTCTATATATAATAATAATTTTAACATTCATGCAGTATGATTAGAATAAATAATAATAGAGCAGTTTTAACTTAATATTAATAATGAATCTTATGCTGCTTAAATATATTATCCTATAGTATCCTAATTGGCAAAATTATTTTTCTCAATTATAACCATCTGTTTTCAGCCTCCATATAATGTTGACCCCGTGCTTGTGTTACGCACACATGCATTTCTAGAAAGACATGGTTTTATTAACTATGGTATTTATGAACGCGTCACACCTATACCATCACCGCCCAAAGGAAAACAGCGTCCTAAAGTTGTGATTATTGGAGCAGGTAATACTCACTTATTCAAAGACTGGTTTATCTCTATAAAAGACATAAGTCAAAAGCAACTTTTATGATGATTAACCCAGCATTGTCATTGCAATGCAATTATTTAATTGAAAATAATTTGGTTATGAAAATTTAAAAAATTAAATGCCACATCTTGTAAAGCAGTTTTTTTTCAACTTAAATTTTTTTACAATGTCATGAATTAAATACATATGAGAAAAATGTTAATTTTTTAATGTGACAGACACATAAATAGCAATAATGATTTAAATTATTTTCCATTTTCAAAAACTAAACAGCTATTTCATTTGTCTATAAATATTTATTTATTATTTGAAATAAATAAAGTTTGTTAACTAGATTTAATAATAATATATTTAAATATTTCAGGGGTCTCAGGCTTGGCAGCAGCTCGTCAACTGCAATCATTTGGCTGTGAAGTTGTAATATTAGAAGGACGGGAAAGAGTTGGTGGACGTATAGTAACATATCGGAAAGGACCATATGTTGCTGATCTTGGTATGTGAATTAAAATTAATTTCTTGATTATTACTAAATGTGCAAGATATAGATTATATTATATAATAAATCTTACACTTTGTACCCTAAAATGCCAAACAAAACATTTGTAAGTCCTCTATCAGTGTAAGTATCCTTCCGTTTTGATGTTCTGTAAAAATAAGAAGCCTTTAACGTTCAGTTAGACTGTTTAGGCATCTTAGTTTAATTTTGCCTGTCACATAGGGAGACCTGATTAGAAAAATACTTGTACTTACTTATAAAAATACTTGTATTTAGACACAACAAATATAGTAATAGATGTGAGGAATCTTCCAAAATAAGTTTAATAAAATGTTTATATTGATTTTCAGGTGCCATGGTTGTCACAGGTCTCGGTGGCAATCCAGTGACCACACTTTCAGTACAAATGAATATGGAATTACATAAGATTAAGCAAAAGTGCCCTTTGTATGAAGCAACAGGCAATCAAGTGCCCAAGCATAAGGATGAAATGGTATTTGACTGCATTATACATTAATATAAAACATGAATCTGAAGTACATTAGTTTAAGCTATAATTGGTAGAGCACTAATTTTATCACATATCCTCTCTGTTATTACTATTTACTTATTTTACTATAACCATCATTTAAAAAATGACGCTCACGAAATACTAAACGCTCGTTTGATGCGGGCTTTATCTATCTTGTAGATTTCTTTTATATTTGTAATCCTTTAAATTAAATATAAAATTAAATGGCCTAATGGTCACCATACCAGCCTAGTTACCAGGTTCGATTCCTGGTACGTTAATTTTTATTTACATATCGTTTATGTATATAATGTATATAGGTTTATAATTTGGCTTAGCTCTAATAAATAAAGCTATAAATATCTTTGAGTGTGAAATTTGTATTATCAATACTTGTGATCACTTGAAGGCTAAGGTAAAAGTAATAAGACAATCATATTGGTACAAATTATCCAAAGACAAACTAGCTAAGTTACATACGGTGCAGCTTTATTAGCAATAATTAACATGGAGAGTGGCGGAGAGCTTCTTGCCAGTTTTTCTCCGCATATGAGAACTATATAAGTTTCAACTAAATAATGTTTTGATAAATTATTTGAATTTAGGTGGAGCGTGAATTCAATCGCTTGTTGGATGCGACGTCGTATCTCTCGCACCAAGTGGATTTCAACTACTATGACGATACCCCGGTGTCCTTGGGACAGGCCCTGGAGTGGGTCATCAAATTGCAGCAGAAGAATGTTAAGCACAAACAGGTAAAGGGATTTCGCTAGATTGCTATTGGTCAGGGTGACATCAGATATACGGGACCCTACAACTGAGACCGGTGTTCGGTGTTCGTGTCACCAAGCTTCTCATGAACCATAACAGATAGACTAAAAAATTACATCTGTGTTTATTATTAAAAATTGGAATGAATTTTTTTTAATGCGGGCCCTATTTAAAATTATGATTTTTTTGTATACGTTACGTTTCTTTGTTTATGAAATAAATATATGGGTGTAATTAACTCTATTTCGGCGAATACATTGGTTGCTCCTTTTACATAAAGATGATTACTTTTACATTAAGATGACAAAACAAGTCCAATTAGGTCAGCGATAAACTATTTAGGAAAGTGGTTAGGTATATCCAATATAAATGTGTATTTGTTTCTATATTTTATATCTATTTGCTGTAAAGAGATCAATAAATAGAATATACATTAGACAAAGGCGTACAGTTTCAGAGCCCTGGTGAAAATTGACTTGGAATTTAAAAGATTTAAATGTTTAGGGTTGGTGCCAACCATATTAGTGTTTTAGATTATTGAAATAACATTCATGAATTGTGAAAATTTGTCGGTTCATGTAGTACAATAATCAAATCAATGATTATAGAATACTAGCTGATCCGGCAAACGTTGTTTTGCCATACATGTGATTTCTAGCGATCATTTTTTTAGTTCAAAAACAATATTAAAAAAATAGGGGTTGATCGTAGAGCGGTAAAAATTTAGGGTTGTATGTATGTTTATGTTGTATCATAGGAAAATAAAAGATAAGAAATTTTGACCAAAAAAATGTAGGGGTGGACCACCCTTAACATTTAGGGGGATGAAAAATAGATGTTAGCCGATTCTCAGACCCACTGAATACGCTCTCAAAGTTTCATGAGAATAGGTCAAGCCGTTTCGGAGGAGTATGGGAACGAAAACGGTGACACGAGAATTTAATATATAAGATTAAGCTCTCTCGTGTATAGTAATCTAAATGAAAGGAAAATTAACGACGGTTAACAATATACATCGATTATCTCTGATATCTAAATTAAAAAATATTTGCTTCTGGTTTTCTTGATCCCATACTTAAAGATCATAATTGAGAGTAGAGACTACTTGAGCGACATCACTTATCTATATATGTTTTAAGTTCTTTTAAATATATTATTCGTTTGATATAAAGGGTTCAAATATTATTTTTAAGTTTCCCAATTTTGTTCCCAGATACAACATCTCAAGGCGTTCATAACTTTGCAAGAAAAACTCAAAAATAACATTAACAAGTAAGTTGAAGTTTGGTTTTTGTTCTATGTAACTTTGTTTATGTAATGGTGAAATTCATGAATGCCTTTGTTGAAGTTTGTTCAAAGCTTAGTTTGTTAAAGAGTTTAAATATACTCTGAAAAAAAAATATCGCGTATTCACAAATGGTTTATGAAACAGACGCAGAAATGTGTCTGGCAATTCAAGTCAATTCAACTAACATTTATTAGTGTCTATTTATCAGTGTGACAAGTGTAGTCATGGCATAATTTGAACTTTTGATCAAACATATTCCAACATTATTTCATTAACTGCTTTACAGTGCATACGTCTAGACTAACGAATAATACAAGTCTCCTTAATAATTAATATTTAATAATTTTTAATTTCCTTTCGTATTAATTTCAGAATGTCAGACATAAGGGAGCTCCTGAAATCAATGAAAGCGGAGAAACAGGCGTTGCTAGCAGAGGATAAGGCCACTTCCGGGGACGATGGTATATTATACGAGTTTAACTTGCGAAGACTTAACCGCGAGTTGAATAAACTGTGCAATGAATATGAGGCAACGGTCAAGCAGAATGCGGCGATGGAAGATAAGATGGCGCAGCTGGAAGCAAATCCGCCCAGGTATTATGGTTATATAGGTATATAGGTTTATAGTTTATCTGTGGTGGTGATATTGGGACACCATTTCACATAAACACACTCTCTCTCTCTCTCTCTCACACACACACACATACACACACACACACACACACACACACACACACACACACACACACACATCATCATACATCATACACACACATCTGTGTACATGGGCAGAGGTGTCACTTAATATCAGATGGGCGTCCTGCCTGTTTGCCACGTTTTATAAAGAAAACTATATGCAAGTATTTCTGATAATACAATGAACGGATAATTTGATTCTTACTTGATTTAACTCCATTTTTTTTTCGTACGATTCAGTTGGTACGGTGTTGTGCTTCTCATTATTTATCTCACTCCAAGTCTTACCAGCTCTCTTGGCTACTTCTCTAAGTGTTCGTTTCCAAGTTTGTCTTGGACGGTAATGCTTTCTCTTCTCTTGTGGGTTTCAAGCGTCGGGCTATTGTCGAATTCTCTTCGGAGTGGCCTATCCAGTTCTACTTTTTACAGATTTTTGATCTGTTGGGCGTTTGAGTCTTATAGGAGTTTCGTGGCACCGATCCAATACTTTCATTACAGATATTTTTAGATTTATTTTTTGTATAATATATATAAAAAAAAATCGCGTTTCATTATCACATATTTGCCATATATCTACAGATTCATAAATTCTGTAAGCATTCTGTAAGGGCTTTAAGGGGAATATGTTTTATTTTTTTATTAAACTTCCTTATTTGAGAAGAAAAAACAGACTTCAGCTCTATGATAAATATAATCGGTACATAGCATGCAAATATGTTTATTATAGTTCGGTATACCTGTCGGTGCGCGACCGTCAGATATTGGATTGGCATTTCGCGAATCTTGAGTTCGCCAACGCCACGCCCCTCGGCAACCTGTCGCTCAAGCATTGGGACCAGGACGACGACTTCGAGTTCACAGGGAACCACTTAACAGGTAATTTCATTCAATGTGATTCAATATTTATCGCGCTTTTAAAGGTTTTCCTTCTTTACAGCAATCGTTAGAACTATGTACAGATAAGACGAAGACGATCGTTTCGTACGATTCGAAAGCGTCTTTTATATACGCAATCGTTTTGATTAGGTATTTGGCACATTTAATATGCAACAGCTATATGCAAAAGACTTACTTATTTAAAATAAGTATTTAAAGCATGCGGCTTAGTTTTCACTCGCGTTAAAGATTATAAGTGGTTAATATCTGGAGCGCTCATATCTTGCCGTTGCGTTAAACAGTGATGCAGCCCCAAAAGATCAGTGTTCCGCCGTTTTATCTAAACTAATTTCTTGCTGCTTTTCTTCACGGCGGAAACCTCATTTAGAAAATATCTTTAACAGAAAGAGAGAGATTTTTTGGAGTGTAGTTAAACTCATTTACTTAGTTCTAGCCGCGATCCATATCGCTATGTCTGACCTTGTATAAAAACACCTGTCTTAGGCCAGTTATCTGGCTATTGGTAATTGAGTCATAAATCACTTTTTAAGTGATGACGTCGGATGATTGAAGTATTGCTAATTCGCACAAAAAGATTGCTCTAATACTAATAGTTAGTTTACATAAAGTACATTTTTAAATTTAATGAAGGGATACATGAAAATATTTTCTGAAAAATAAAGGGTAAAATAACGTGGACATAAAATTTTTAGTATAGCTATAGTCTAAATCTATGTATATCTTATGTGTAACTTATAACAGTATAAATAATGAACAATAACTATAATAAAAGTTAATAATTTATTTCAATAGACATATTGTATACTACATAATATAATGTGTATTTATATGTAATGGCGTGGACGGGTCTCTTTAACGTGGGTGCAGCCAGAGGGATCACCTATTTTATTATATTAGATGCCCAAGTAAATAAATTAAATGATTATTTTATCACCGCAACTTACATTGTTACGAAGATATTGAACTTTAAATATCGGTAAAAAACGTATGATATTTCTATGAGGCTGAGAAAGTACACATATGAATTTCCACTTACATTTGAATCCACTTAAAAAGTTTCAAGTATCTCCAATGATTATTACAATATCCCATGATATGGTATGCGTATAAAAAGCGATTGTCACGTACGCGTGCGCGCTCGTTATTTTGGTTTATATATATTTCCGTTGGTATTTTATACCGAATTTCACTTATTTTTCACTCATATGAAGAATAATTATTGTTATTAAGAATTTTACACAGATCTCACTATTTAATGAGACTAGTTCGCTATTAATCTAATTAGACTCGTTACTAATATATAATACTCTTTCGTTCCTTTCTTTTGTTTTAACGAGATGAAAACACTGAGCGGTTTTTGTTAAGAGTCTAAAGAGATTTATATTCTAATTCAATTTTAAATATAAATCCATTTATATTTCCGCATTGAGTTCAACTATGATTATTATGTGTATCGTATTTACGTCCTATATTTGGCGTTCATTCAAGAGTAATTTTCAATATTAAAATTATGTAATATCGCCAATTCTTACGGTTGTATTTCGTGTCGATAAATACTATAATTACTTTGTGTTCCGCGACTTTCAGCATCGCTACTTCTGTGAACTGACATAAACATTCGAAAACATGTGTTTATTTTTCTTTCGCGTAATTACCATTGAGTATATTTCGGATGTTCTGCGGCATGGAAAATATTACTGAGAAAGTATGAACTTGATGAATCACGTAAAATTAAATTATTTTGTTTAAGATTTATGAACGATTTAAAAATAAATTAAATAATGATAAAAAAGCTGAATTAGTGCGATTACACATTTCTTCAAAGGATGTAATTTTAATTTGTTTCTACTAGAATGACTTCAAAATGTTATTAATTGTTTTGGTAACTTTTTGATTGCTTACTATATATAATTTACAGCGAGCATTGTATTCGACTAAGGAATGCACTTAATCAAAATCAATTCGCGTTTATCTACATACGATGTTGGCTGTTATAAATTGTATCGTACAACGAACATTAGCCACCGTTTTGACCACTTTATGATCACCTTATATGCACGTATTCATCGTCGCTTTACAAATGCGTTAGGGCTGGTGTGAGAATTGGTATGCAAGATACTTTTGAGACGGTCGACCATATTTGTTCGTTCGAGTGGGTGGTTGAAAAATGACATCTTGATTGTTGTGCGTTATAAAAGGTATATATTGAACATTGTTAGCGTTCTCGTGACTTGTACTTTGCGATCTAAACGCTTATTTGGTTGCATGATCGTGTTCTTATACGGGGATCCGGAACGATGTTTATGATTACCCAAGACAGATAATTTTCTATAAAGGCTAACTGTTCTGTCGTTTGTATGTTACCGTTTCATTTTACGGATATAAAGACTATATAAATGAGTGGTTATGGATTATAATTTTGTTTTTATGAAGGTCCCACACGGGGTATGACGTTGTTCGTTTTGATTTTTAACAACTAATGGATGATATAGATAAAGATGTATTTGTACACACTAATCAATTACACATAACTAAGTAAAAATATGTATTTTTTTTTGCATCCTCTACGTTTAACATTATTACATTGAGACGATGCTAAAAACTTCTTGCTTTCTTGTATCATAGTTTCTTGTGTATTTCTTTTTACGTTGCATACAAAAGATGCAGTGAATAATAAGATCTGTTACGAATGAGATATGACGTCTAAAACGAGTCCCCGAGGTGGCGGTCGTAGCCAAATGATAGTTTTATAGGCAGGCTCGCGGCGGCAACAAGTTTTTGATAAGGCCATGCGTGAGGCAATAATGAATGTGATACAACACAGCACTTCTCATTTATCATTCCCTATGAATATATTCTATGTTGCCTATGGCTTATCGGCTGGATAAACAGCGATCACCAGCAGTTATGTAAACTGGGATTTTATATAACAATTTGCAGAAATTCTCTAGAAATCACTTATATAGCTATAGCACTTATCTACTTTCGTCATAATCTGTATAAAGCTTTAATATCGGTTAAATTTGATTGACGGTTGTGTATTGGGTTCAAAGTCCTTCAAGAAACTTCGATACTATTGTCATCTCGACAATAATGAAGTGTTTATTATATTCAAATATGACATTTGGTTGGCAAGGACATCCATCGCGACAGATGCCTGCGCTGGCATCGGGGGCGTGGATGAATAAGTGACGAGGCGACGGATGGCTCTATTAAACTAGGCATTGTTCAGTGATCGCTCGTTGCGCAAGAGACGCTTTGTTCACTCACGCCTTTCACGAGTTTCACCAGTCTAGTCTGAGTGTTTACGTAAATTCCTAAGTACACGCTTGATAGACAGCTTTATAATGCAATTGACATGAGTATGCATTTATGCGTGAAATGGAAATCTCTAAGCTTTGATTCTGAGTGGATATTTCTAACGAGAAGTAACAACTAAACAAGTTTGTGTTGTTTCAATGGAATGATCTAGATCGGCGTCGGTACAAGTTAAACTGCTATGTTTAATGTAAAATACTAGGTTACACTAATGGCATCTTAAAGAGTGCGTAAAGAGCTGATGGCAAATTGCCAACTCTTGTACGTTTTGTTCGGCGTAGATTAGAGATAGGCATCTGTTGTCTGCGGAGTATTGCTTGTAATTTATCAGTATTGTTAGCAGAAATCTTTGTTTCGCCGGCAAAGACAGTTGTTAGCGGGGAAACGGTTTAGTAACTAGTCCATCGCGATAGGTCGGCCGCTGTTTGTGCGGGTAACTAGAATTTATGTGGTGCGATGTATCCATTGCTGGCATTTAGTGCGTATAATTGACATGCTCAAGGAAATACCATTCAGCACCTAACGAGTGCTTTATGATTTCACCTTATAAAGTCATAGATTAGTACAAGATTTTGCAAGATACGGACACTTATAGTATTTCGTAAATAACGCGGCAATAATTTATTATGTGCCCTACTGTTAACTGAGAGTCTAATTTATATTGAATAAAATAGTTTGATAATAGGACCAGAGGGACGAATCGGAATTTAATTTTAACTTGATAATCGCACTCATTCAAATTTTGATTATTCCACGTTAGTTCATCGGGCCTCCGCTAACTTTTCCTTCATTGTTAAAGTTGTAATCCTCTTTGTGAACCGTAATTGAATTCTCTGTTATGCTAATACTCTGATTTCCCATCTTATTTCGTTAATAGAGGTCTGTGGTAAACCAATTAATGGGAGGCTTTGAGGATTAGACAACTTTTGTCTACACGGATAGTTAAATCCTGGTACAAGAGAATATTTTAAAAACAATGTGTCACAGGTATAGTGTCAACAGTATGTGTGGACGTGCGACTTTTCTAAACGATCGTTATATCGTTTTACACATAATCTGAGTGGAACAGGGAACTTTGCTTACCTTTAAACGTGTTAAAGATAGGTAAAAGTTGTGTTATTCGAGTGATTAAAAACTCTTTTTATAACCACTCGATGTTTTCCATGTAATGGCGTAACAGGTTCTATTGAATGATTTTTGGTATTTAGAGAGCAGAGGGTGCTTAACGGAAGCTTGAATCCGACTCGGGTGCAACGTATTTGTCGCTTTATTGCGCGCTCAAGGGGACTTAGCATTCCCCTGAACGTACTCGGTGTCTAATAGCGCTGTGTTGCGGTTTTATAAACGCTGTAGCGACCTGTATTACATTCCGCAGACATCTTGCAATGTCGTCTCGTTGAATTTATTACGCTCGACAATACATGGAGTTCGAAAGCAATGCAAATGCGTTGCAAACATATTAAATTCTTATGAGCGTGATTTGTTTATTAAGATTTGCTTGTTTGCGAAATCCCTTATTTATTTATTAAATTTTATTTTGCTCACTAATTTTGCTAGCGTCATGAGACTGAATATTCAACTAAGAAAATGTCGTGATAAAACATTTGCTATATTCAGATTATATAAAACACTTTGTTGATTTTCCTAGCTGCGTGCGATTTTATAGGATTTCGGTAGAAATTGTAGATTTACGTAGCGCAAGTGTTCGGTGTACGGATGGCTACGGTTGGGAAATTCGACCAAATGCAACGATAACCGCTCTACCGTAATTCTCATGCCTTGCGCCACTTTGTCCAAATCTACCGCACTTTTCACTTGCACCAAAAATTTTATTTCCTTTGCCTAACAATGGAATTTGCTTTTACGTTGCGAATTTTTGGGAATGACATCGAATTTCCATTTATAAAATCTCCATTTCGCATTTGTTTACTATTTAATTATTATGTACTACTCCATAGATAAACCACCATTATTTCTCGCTTAACGAGGCGATGTTTACTCCAATTAAACAAATTTTGTACATTCTAATTAATTTGAAATAAAACTTTACGTAATCGTTTTCGGTTTTGGGTTTATGCTAGTCCCTCCCGGTGTTTCCGGTTCGACGAAGCTCTATTTAATAGTAATCCAACAAAGCGTTAAAAAATGAGGCTATATCAGTACGAGTCGAAGCGGTCAGATTCATCCGTGCTGAAATTGCCAGATGTCGCCAGTTTCGTAAAATGAAACACGCTGCAGTCTCTGTCATTCTTTTTTCGCGCACCGCCTGTGAAAAGCCATTTATCAAGTTTTTATAGCAACACTTGTTTTAATTTATGCTTACACTAGCTTTCGAGCTTATCTGAGTTGCGACCTCATTTGCAAACTTCACTTTCAACGCTCCGAAATTGTATTTGTATGTTTTTTGTTAATCTTTACCCGTTTAATGTTCCATTGTCGGTTTTAAAAATAGGAATTCATAAATGAGGTGAGGGTTCAAAAATTTGATAATTTAAGCAGCGTTGGCCTAAATGCTGGATTTCATTGACTGTCGTGTTACATTTGACCTTCCACCGCTAATATGATTACGGTAAAAATTCTTAGGAAGTTTTGGAGGAGACCAGGAGTTGCCCGATTTACACATATTTACTAGTTAAGTATTTTTAATAGTCTTAGTCATAATTTTCTTTCTCTATTTCATCTATTCTGTGGTCACCAGGCCAAAATTCCTCCTTTTCTACTGTAATATATGACTTACAAAAACGCAGATTATTTATAGAAGGGATGTGAATCAGATCCTTTTGAGTTAATTAAAAACGTATGTGATATTTTCATTGAAAGTATAATTAATGATGCCATTACGCTACTTGCAATGTCAAGTGCATATTCAATAAAATATTGCGCTGCGGAACTTTAATTAAGGCTGGGAGTTTTACACATACTTTGAAATCAAGATAGCGGCTAAATTGCTGTGATAATTAATCTACCATCATATGCGAACTCGGAGTAATTTGAATGCGCTACGAAAATATACAGTTAATTTGTCTTTATTTATCGCGATCGTCACGTCGTCGGTGCGTCAAAGCGAATTTTAGCGCGGGTTTAAATGATTCCTAAAAATTTAAGTCTAAGCATTTTGCTGTTAAGAAAAACTTTATGCCATATTAGTGCAAAAAGTCTTTTATTACTCTTATTGTTATACTGAAGTAAATATGAATGCGTCGAAAGACGTGTGGAATATTTACTCCATTCACGTTCGGATATTCTCACTAACACTATATAACACTAGTGAACGTTTTAGTTATTCTAACAACTAACAACTATCAAAGCCACACGACGAATCCAGTTTTATATTAACTTTACGGGCGTCGAATGTCGTGACCACAACACGAGTGGGAAGTTTTAATCTATCGTGTGTTCGCATTGTTCTTTATCCTCGTACTATGGTGATTCTGTTAATTTGTATATGTTAATTTTAATCGGTTTCAGCTAGAGAATCGTCAAAGTTTCAAGTGTTTTTCTCGATAGTAAGGCGGACTTTTCATTTTGATAACTTGTGTAGTATTTCGGAGTTAAATGTTTTATAATCGTACATACTGATTACGTTAACGTCAAAATTGAATTTTTTTCATTTCTGAGTATTAAATAGTCGATAGTGGTAGTGATTTCATACTCGTTTTTGTTATTATAAGTTATCTTTTGTTTTTCTGTCGGTGGCACATTTATGATTCCTTCAGCATTATCCAGATCATCGTATATCATTAGATGTTGTGATACACTTTAACATAATTGTACCAAAATCGCAGACGACAAATACTGGTCATTTTATGAAGGTCCGAGTAACGATTTGTTACAGCATCGTCCACGACACGAGGCCCAAACAATAAACGTATCCTAACATTGCCGGATATTGTCCGACCCGCTTTTATTGCTACATATTTTAGAAAGACGAGTGGAAAGCGGCATATGCGATGGCACTTTTACGATGCACCCAAATGATTTTTTTTAGTTTTTTCTCGATTTAATAATGGAGTCACGTGTCGAGGCTCAAATGTTACTCAGTGAATTTTCACGATCATCGCCGATATTGCCGCAAATCCAAGATATAACGAATAATTAAACTGTGGAATGGATGAAACGTTAAGCGAACAATTACCGCGCAGTCAGTCTGCCGAGTTTTTGCAACAGAATCTCATTATCGGAGGCGTTAAAACGTGAAAACGGCCGAGGCCTGAGGGCAGCCACATCCGGAGGAACCCGGCTGCCAGTTTCTATGGCTGAAGGAAACCAATTCACAGATGCCGAGTGAAAATGGATTTAATGAACCCCGATTTTGGATAGGTGTTATTCGAATTAATGCGTTGATGTTATAATGGTGCGTTGCGTTCCATTCTACTATAGGTCAAAGTGATCTATCAAGCCAATGTGAAGTGATTATAATAATTATTTATTATAAATTATTATTAAATAGCATAATTTATTGAATAAAATCTCTTTTTAGTATGTTATGTAATAACATTGTACAAAAAATCAAAACGAGAGGTTAATATATTGTTTAAAATTCAGTCGTATTAAATTCGTGTAAACATAATGTAGCCTTTTTCTTTACGTATTTTAGTTAATGATCTTTAAAATTTCGCTTAAATAAATAGACCGTAGAACCTTTTATCGGAATTACGCGGCTAAGTGCTCGCTTTTCCATGTCTGCGACGATGCACACAAAAAGATTTTTATAAAACCTTAAATTGACGAATTGGAAATATTTTTAGGCTCTTAAACTTTGGAGGAAATCTTATTTTTTACGGGTATAAAATATATTAATGTCAGTAGTAGGATATAGTTAATGGGATAAAGTAGATATAACCCTATGAAAACGGAAGTTTACTGCTAAGAATAAGGGTCGTTGTAAATTTTCTAAGCATATTTTCAAGCCAAAATTAAATTATGAGACAATATTAACGGTGAACACAACCTATCACACACCAAAAATAAAATAAATGCCTAACAAACTTAAAGAGAAACGTCTGGAAAATCTATATAAAATTCAATGAGTTAAAATAATTTCAAAATATCTTTTTTGGCTATATTAATTTTGCATCAAATTTTATAGACGGACATGTGAATGAAATATTCATACTATAAAGCATATAATCTCGTAATAAAATCACACAGATGTAAGCTTTATATGGAAAAGTATAAAGAACTTTGTCGTAATAAGTTAGCGTGAAGCAACATGAGTTTCAACTTAGCGTAAGTCGTCCCGTACCTTTGGAGAATGGAATTAAGGGAGACCAGCTATGTAAGCGCATTATTGCTCCAACACAACTGGAATACACAATGCTTAATAAAAACGTTTCTATGAACCATTAATGTGTGTTATATAATTGTTATTTGCTTAAATAAAATTAATTCCGGTTTTATTATCCTCTACGAGAACATATCGACGATGTCTCTCGGAATAGAAGACATCGTCGATGTTTTCATACTTCACAACAGAGACAATAGATATTTTACTTATTCTTTCAATGTTGGGCTAATATTGTCTTGCGTTGATGGTGATTTATTGTTGACTCACAGAAGAGTATAAAATATAACTCAATTATATCAGTCATATAAAGTTACTAAAGTATTAAAAATCTATCTGAAACAGCATTTCAGAATGTTGTTTGTTATACCTGTTGTCATTTGATTGTCATAAATATTCACTATGCAAATACGTTTGTAACCGAACGGATTGTAGGAGTCAAACTACAGATTACTTGTACGGTTTAATTGAAACAGATGGTTTAACTGGGACTAACTGTAAATTCTTCCTGTTTTTGGTATTCATGGTATTACGCTGTTCAGTTTCACACAGTTAAATACTATAAAAGCTTAATGCTTTTATAGTATTTTATCAAATTTTCATCTTATCAATGAAGTTTTAAAATACTCTATAGTATATGAGCAATTGAGTTAGGACGCTTATGTTGGACGTTTCTAAGGTGGATCAGATCAAAAATATTGTGTAATTATTTATTTTGAATTTAAAGAGTTTCATTTAAATCGAAAATATTGATTACAGCTGTTTCAAAGAAGCAATAAAATTATAATTATGAATCATCCACAAAATATGAATTCTCATGTTATGGAAAAAATTATGTCGTTCAATCATACGTTGCAGAAATGTTTAACAGTCTTTGGCATACGATTTGTTCTCAATGGGCAAGTAATTGCTGCGCTCAGCGAGCGAGTGTTAAATTATACAGAAATAGTACACAGAAATACACATGTCGTATGTATAATACTATTGTAGTATGGATAGTACATTTTAAATGAAACAGAAAACAAATTCAAAATATATTAATTCATCTTTACTGCTACGTACATTTATGAGCGTCAAATACATTTACCACCATTTCCCAAATCAAGGTATTAGAGCGGTGGATAAGAGAAAAATAACTGTCAAATATATACCTAGTATACTTTTTTTACAAGAGGGTTGTGGAGTCTCCAGTATACCAATCTACAATCGACAAAATACAAAATAAAAATTCATATTCATTAAATTTCAGACGGAACTAATTCGTTGAATTCATTAAGCGTTAATAATGGAAGTGTATCGTATCCCTGTGTTCGGATTAGTTGATGTGAATGTTCGGGTTGACAGTTAGGAACGCCCGTCTATGCAAATTTCATTGTCTAATGCGCCTCAACCTCGCCTATAAGTGCAGGCCTACACGCGACGGTCTACCAATGAATATTTACGAAGTGACATTAGTTAGACGTTTACTGCACTGTCATGCATACCTTGCATATATCAGGCGCCTGCAAAACTCGGCACTCACTGATTCGAGTTTAGATGGATCTTGTTCAATGTATCCTCTCAGTTCAGGCTGGATCTCAAGCCAAGATCTCAAAATGAACTGATAATTTCACAGATACCACTCCTATATTATAACAAGCAGCGCTTATAACTCGTTCATTCAAATTATTTTGAGGATTGATTATGAGCTGTGTGTAATGGTCGTGCAACTTTTCGTTATCTGTGTGCCTCAGCAAGGGTAAAGGTACTTATTTTATATAAAGAATCCAATACACAGATATGAAATAAAGTAAATGAATGATTGTCAAGGAAACAGATAAAGTGCAGACATATAATTCTTATGCGTGTCAAACTATCAAAATCGCAGAAAAGTATTCACTGAATCGGATAGTATTTTATATTCTATACATAATATGGACTAACTAACATAGCTCATCAATTATAGTTCACACTATTTCTGTGGTGTGGTGTTGAGAATTTTATGAAATATTTAATAAATATAATCCACGGTTAAGTTAAAATCTGATAAAAATAATGGATGCGATAGATTATCACATTTTGTTAGCGTGTACTGATCGATCATGCACTTCTATTGAGATATTTAGTTGAGCTGTTATGTAAGTTAAATGTCTTGTCACCTTTTTTATGGGAACAATGAGCTCCAATGACTTGGGCTTACATTGTTGATCGTTCCTTTAAAATTTTTCTAATTGTGATGAAATTTGTTCATGTATGACGCATCATGGCTTAATGTTTAAGATAGCGTGTTTGTCGAATTGGAATTTAAAATATGAAAGTATTGGAAATTCTGATCAGATACGTGCTGTAATTTTTATTTGCCGCATGTTGTCTATAAATAAAAGTTTTAAATATCGTCATACTTAATTTTCCTTATCCAAAAAGTATATAGATTTTTTTTATTAAATAATAAAGCTTATACTGTCAAACTTTCACTTGTAAGTGATTGACATGGCAACCTAACGATACTTCCCGAAACAATGCTCGCATTATCGATACTTAACTGTTCCACATAGAGCAATATAAATACGAAAGTTTGTAAGTATGGGTGGATGGAAGGTAAGTTCACGTAAAAACTAATGAATGGATCGGCCACGCTATATAATTGGATAGGATAGGCTTTATAAAGACATTGTGTGATTTATTCAAACTATCAAGTACGTACGTAAAAAACTACGAGCAATTCTGCCGCTAGAGAAACACATATGTAATTTTAAATAGTCAGTCCGTTATAAAAATAGCCATTTTTTCGCTGTTAACCATAACAACGATAAACATTAATAAATTATTTATTATTAATGCCCATTTGGTAGTAATTAATTGATTCCTAGAAAGTACATACATTCATCGCTTCTATTTAGAGATATTTTTGATTTTTATATGTAATGAAATCTTTATTATCACGGATAAAGCAGGCTTCATCTAGGATATTGGAGCGAAACATGAAAATTTGTCAATTTAATGAACAATTTACATGTCTTTGCCTCTTTATGTTTTGTCAAGCTGAAAAGTTATATCGCGCTAATTTTAGTAGCTCCACGACGAAGTTCACGTGTGTTAAATTAACGTGGCTAGAACAACGGTATGATAAAGGCGTTTCAAGTGACTCCTAAACATAATTCTCGTTTAAAGCACATAAAAACTTTGCGAGAGTGTTCCATACTGTTTAAAAGCGTTTTATTAAAATCGTTATATATAAATTGAGGTCCTGTTAATGCCCGGATTACCAAGAAGAGTCGATTCGTGTCAAACAGATCTCATCTGTACCGAAAAGCAATATACACCACAGTATACGTAGGTGATTTTTTGATATTTTTTACACAGGCAACTTTACGATGTGACACATCGACTTGAATTTTACACTTTTATCTGAGGGAATTACCATGTTAAAGATAAAACGAGTGTGTTTCGGATTGTGTTGTAAAATGCTGTGCCCTTCTGAGGGGACGCTCGTAAATTGGCCCTGATTGGGGTCGTAAGAATTGTCCGTTCGGACATAGAGTTCCTGACATCTATACGACTATTAGACTAATTTATAAAGACGAGATAAGGTGACGCCATGTCACGTTGAATGTCTCCATTTAGTTGTTTGTCTGTGTTTGTGAAATTGATTTGAATTTTATGTATAGCGATCGAAATTTGCATCGATTTATTAAAGTGATAACCTTTGATATCTATTTATAGTTTTTGATGTTAAGTATCTCATAAATTTATTTAATAGTCGATCACGCTATTTAGTACGACAGTTTAGAAAATAGACTATCTTCGATTAGAAGTGTATCAATTTTTCTACGAATAACATGGGAAAATATCTTAACAGTATGGAATATATCTCATTAATTAAAAATATATTTGTTCCGAAAGTGATATCCGATATTATATTGAAATATATCTTTATTTGTGAAGTGTATGAATCGTATATTAACTGGCTGTTTACCATTTTTGGCTGATTTAGAGCCGGTGTTTGCATAATCTAACAAGGCTTGTCAATTACTAGAATCATATATAAGCTTAATCGAATTTTCTGCTCGGCTCTTATTTTATGGCTCACAAGATTGATCCTAATGTTAGATTAGAATCTCTATTATGAGTTTATATAATGAGCTGTGTAATGAATGGTTTTGAATATTTATTTTTGATAGTGATGCTCTTGGTTTATGCGGGGTTCATTGTTCTCGTTATTGCAATACGCTTTTTTATCGAGGTCAACAACTCCTGCTCCGCGTTTTAAACTTCTAACCTGACATTAACGAGATATTCACGCGTGCGTAGATTATCCTATGTACACGAATAATTTTTATAATTATACAATAATATAATTTTTGATATCGATTTGTTGTATAACAAATATCCGTTTATCTCCTGGTAGCTCGCTTATACGTCCTGATACAAATTAGTATGTAATGTTCGTTATAATTTGATTAAAAAAAAAATAGTGCTAATATTATTGATGTTTGTATGTATTATTTAATAATGTGTTTCTCTTGTAGAGTTAAGAATACGTATTGTTTTAAAACTTTAATATAAATAAACATCCCAACTTTCTCAATGATTACTTTCAGGATTTATTATTAGTTTAAAAATTCGGCCACTATGAATAGTAGGGTGAACCCTAACATCAAGCTAACGCGTCAATCTTCTTTCAAAGTACCAAGCCATCAACGTGCGGCGCCATTTAAGACGAGTGTCTGTTAAGTAAACAGTGTTCGATCTCAAGTTCCCTAGGAAGTATCATTGCTGGTCGTAGATCACGCATTAAGACGTAGATACAAAGCAATGCATCACGGTCACCTGATCGTGCCGGAGCTATCTTGAGCGCTCAACCACCGAATATTAATAGCCTTATATTTCTCTTGCTCTCGAGTCGACGACACGAATTCCCCTCGGATTAATACATAGGTTGATACACGGTCTTGCCTTTAAGTTTTGATGAAGTTATTGGAGTTAAAATGGATTGGTTTGTAACATTGTTTGATTTCACGCGAGTGTATATTTGTTCAGTAAATTGAAGGTCTTAAATCCTTCGATCATTGAAAACTGCAAATGCCTTTTTTATTGAGGTCGTCCTCGTAATGTCAGGTTTACAAGAAAATGTTTTTAGTGTTGTTCATTTTTGCGAAAGGTATCTTCGTCGTATCATAACAATAATAAATGATTCTCGTTGAGGTTGTATGTACTTACATCGCAGACATGTAATTTGTACACCTATAACTACGATTTGAAAGTATATTGGGTCTCGTCAACATTAATATGGCTGAATGGATTAAAATTTATAAACTTGTTATGATTTCAGTTTAAAGATGATACTGACTACCAAAGTGTGAACAACATTTCTTACTATTTCCGTCATAGTGGAAATATAAAACATCGCTCATATAATTTTTAATTAATTTTAGGAGAGAAATAGTTGCTAATATAACGCAGGCGTAGATAATATCCGATGGACTACGCTACTGTTCTACGATTCCGCGGGCACCTGCGGTTTCGACGCACGCGCCACATCTCGATAATGAATACGAGTTAATTAAACAGCATTAGCCCAACATAGGCGCCTGCACACGACGACTGATCGCCCGATAGCCGAACGGAATACTTCGTTAAATAAGCCGTGTATCTCGAATAGATAAGCTATTGGGCCGTTGATAGCGTCAATGATGAACTTTTGCGTTTTAAGTGCAATACGAAAATAGTATACTCAATGAATGTACGATCGTGTTTTGTTATGAGATAAACATTACATATACGTAAATTAGCATCTGATAGCGATTGCTATATTGAATGTAAAAAGGTTACAAGGTTTACTTACTGGAGCAGATAGGCGGTACTTCGCTAATGCTACTATATAAAATTGTTATCAAAGCAGCGTTCGCGCTATCTTTCCTTCGCGTCTACATCGGGCACAATTTGTGGGTATCCAAGAGGCTCGGAGCTATAGCGTTTCGTACATTAATGTCTTATTAACTGTTCTTTATGGGCCAAACAGCGTATACTTTAATACTTATAAATGATTTATTGGGGATTGGCGTTAGTCACACATTCCTTTGGCTAATTTTATACTTCTATTTGAAACGCGTCGGTAACTGATACGGGAATTTAACAATGTAGAAAAATTTATATTCACTTGTTCATAGAACACAAGTTTTAATAACGCTCAGTTACACGCTCTAAATAAAACACACACGTTTACGAGACAAGGCTTCAAACTGGTACTGACCGCAAACAGTTCTAATTCCTAGTTCTAATAAGTTACAGTTCCAACTTCAAATCCTTTGGCATCTTCAAATTAAGTAGCGGATGACGTCGGCGAGGCAATCTAAAAGTTTCCCGCGGAATCGCGAACTAAGTTAATAATAGTAGTAGTTGAACTTAATGGTCGTTTTGATAGACTCGGTGCCGTCTCCAGTGATTTAATTATTATTGAAAGTTGTGGTATTTAGTTGCCATCGCTGTAAATAAGAATTAGATGTGTTCTATTTCCATTTATAAGAAACGCCATAAGACTGAATAGTATTTTAAATATGTACACGAGCTCATCACACATGTTTGAATTGCAACAAGAAACCTTAAAATAAAGTCTTGATTAGAATATGTGACCTTTATTTTACATCAAAATACTATTGGTATATGAGCAACATAATATCATAAATATGTATATTCGTATGGATGATAAACATGTAGGTGTGAAAAAACACGCTCAAGACCCAGTAAGTAGTATTTTAATGACGTATTGTTTGAGGTAAGGGGGCGGCACCAGTGAACCAATAATGTTATGAACCGTGAGTTATGCCATAACACTATTGTCGCTTAACTAAAATACTTGGCCTTTTAAAAGGTCAACATTCTTAGGTAATTAGTTTAATGGACGAATAAGATTTACGATTTCGTGTAAGTTCGTCGACGATCTATCTCGATTTAAATTTCTATAAAATACCGAATTGTATAATATTTATACAATCGAAATGTGCAATAAATCTCTGTATGAATTTATGGCGTTTGTTAGGATGTCAAAATGCGTTAATATGTTGCCATATTAGTGATAAATCAAATTAAACACTTCTCACCATGCTATATATACATTTACTAATTTAATTGCTATGGAAGTAGAACGGTATTTTAGTTGCGTGGGATTTTCGGTTCTTCTACTGAAATAACACAGAATTGATGATATAACAGATATTTGAAAACAGCTATCTATCTCACTTATATTCACGGGTTTACGTTTGAGGTATTTTTGCATTCCGATAAGGCATTTCACGAAATGTCTTGTGCTTATGTTTATTCAGGCGCAAAATTTTGATCGGGAACGTGCATCACTGGTGGGAATATCGTTGCTAGTTAAATTATGGCTCGTGCCCCGATGTGATAAGCGAGTGCTCTCATTGTGTTGTAATCTGCCCTATCGCTGTATTTTCATATTTAATAAAGCATTGCAGATTATATCGGTTCGAAGGATTTTGTGATTATTTGTTATTTTTTAAGTTGTTAAAAGTTAAATTGATCTGAGTTTATACTACTGTATTAAAGCATTTGACAATCTATGAAATTTATAATGAAAGTTAGTTGGATCAATATTTGAATGAATATTGAATTGTATGAGACATAGTATGTACACCAAATTCTTTATAGCATCGATTAATATAAAATTATCGGTAGGATTACAATGTAGGGTACATTATGTATTGAATTTATAATGGACGCGTCTTTCACACTACAGATCATATAATGGTTGAGTCAATATTTATTGTTATAGCCCTGTATCAAGGAACTGAACGTAAATATATGTTTATTAAAATTCTCCTAGAAAAGCGCATTACATAAATCGTAAACATAATTACGGGTTATCATGAGCCACGCTAGGCTTTGGAGGAGCCCATCAATTTCTTTGAGCTGTTAAATTTGACGCCTCCCTACATAAATCTGTGCGGCTATAGCGGACGTACGTGATTTGCGAACAAAAATACTAATTCAATTGAGAATTTATGCTCTAATTGTTAAGTATTTATGGGTTCAGCGGGTCATTGTTCTGCGATTGAAAATGTCTGGAACTATTCGTTTCGATACCAGCTCTAATTTACCACCCATTCGTGAGAACTTTCTGGTTTACGAAATTCAGACCACAGAGAAGGCAAGTTTTGGATGACTTGTGTCAGTTCATAATCACGCGTTTTTTATACTGTATTCATTTTGAAGTGAACTAAGGAAACTAAAATAAATGGAAATAATATCATTAAATCTAAATTGTTATAAGAATTGTAAAAATTCACCGCCTTCTGCATCGGCCACGCCTCAATGAACTTAAATGCAATCTCTTAAAAATAAACCGCAGCTCTAGACGAACTAAAATTTGATAGCGCTATAAAGCCTGCTTTAATTTTCTGGTTAATAAGGCATAGCTTTTTCCTCTTTGTAAAATTTCAAGCCACAAAACTCTAAGCTGAAATATTTTTTACTAAAATTACGATTGCTTTTAAAACCCCGTTGTAATAATTTCGTAGTTCATATTATATGAATGAAGCAAAAGTTATGTTAATGTACATTTAGTTTCATTGTTGAAATAATTGTGTGTATAATTTGCGAATGTTTAATGCATTCTGTAATACGTACAGAGCATTAACTATGACCCACTGAACTAGTTGTCGCATTGTTTCGTCGTGCTCTTACTATAATGACGTCGGTTTTTGAGAAAACATCGCGATTTAAATATCTGTCGTTATTATTTATTCGGCAGACAGATAAAAGGCGTTACGGCAGAGCCACCCTGACAATTTTCGGTCTTTTTAAAACGACACTGGCAATTTATTCGCTGTCTTCTACCCAAGCGTTGTCGATATAGAAGCACTTGGCATTTTTTACCCCTGTACATTAGAACGTGAGGAGAAATTTAGATTTTTTTGTAAGAACGACAAATGGTTTCTGGAATCTATGATTTTTCTCATTTTGTTTACTCATTTCATTTGTTTTGGATAGTAAAGTTCCTCTATATGAAAACTAATGTTCTTACGTAGGTAAAATATAGAGCTCTTGAAGTAAAGCTACTTTAACGGATACATACGCAGTTATGAAAATACTATAAATTTATATAATTCGACGTTTTCATCAGCAATTTTTGGTTGACAAGGGACTGCCGTATCAAGCTGACAACTATTTCATGTTATTTTCCTTGCTGAAATGTTGCAACAAGCCTCTGGTTGCTTTACTTATACATTCCAAATTAGGCATAATTCAATTTAACAAAAGCTCGAGACAAGTATATTAAAGATGTTGTAAATTTGAACCGACTTCATAAATTACGCGAAAGACCGATGCGTGACCAAGTTACATTGTCATGTCGGCGTTGACGTAAGTGTCCTGTAATTTGTTCATTTTCTCGGAAATTATATTGGTAGTACTTAAAGTTTTCATTAGGAGGTACGCATGGGTACGCATGAACATTCTCTGTGAAAAAATATTAATATGGTTAAATATTTAATCTGAATCGGGTTACAGATCATAAAAATTTATATGTCTATAGTTTTCTCACATATACATTATTACTTTAAAATTGAATATTAAAGTAGAAAATGATATATCCATATATTGTTATGGCAACAATAACGCGTCGAAAGAGTTGCATTCTAGAATACAATGTATTCTGTTCGTAAATTTATTTATCTATAAATTTATTATATCTTCGGTTTATTATGTAGGTATTAAATAAAAAGTGTAGGAACATAACAATGAAAAAGGTATTATATAAACCTTATAGATATTCATTATTGCTATTTAAGATAAATTAATAATTGTTGCTTAAATATTGGT
The DNA here is from genome assembly GCA_963693355.1 of Pontia daplidice. Classification (NCBI taxonomy): domain Eukaryota; kingdom Metazoa; phylum Arthropoda; class Insecta; order Lepidoptera; family Pieridae; genus Pontia; species Pontia daplidice. The sequence goes on from CAVNZL010000084.1 coordinate 82,644, forward strand.
ATATAATATATAATCTGTAGATATTCAGACGAATGTATGTAGCAAACAAATGTTAATCTTAAGATTTATTTAGCTTAGGTAAGTTGTAATGAACGGTTTATTCACAATTGTAATATTATTTTCGATTACACGAAAACTATCCAATCTTAATTATATTTCGCTTTAGATAATTAAGTAACTCTATTTAATTATTATGGGCATTTACTCGTAATTGTCTAAGTGTGTTCTTTGTTCCTATTATATAACAGTTTGAGATGCTCAAAAAAGCTCTAGAAGTAGAAAAGACCCCTTCAACTGCTTACCGTTTCGTCCCTTTTTTGAGCAAACCCCCTTACATATTAATTGTAATCTGTTTTTATCGTTATAACGACAGATATGTGATGTCTGTGAACTCATAATTTCAACTAACTATAAGTTCGGGATTCTGAAAAAGGTCCAGAACCCTATCGATATTTAGGATTATCTCTTGCAGATAGATTTTAGGTCAAATGTTTGAACCACGAATACCTATTTAATAATTATGTACCCATAATTATGAAACTCGTAATGAACATAAGTTAAATTGTCATGTGGCATTGGTGTTATTTGACTATCGAAATAAGTTTATCGCACGTAACGAGGTGATTGGAGTAGCGTCTTGCAATTGGCGAGTCAACAGAGCACTCCAATGCGAGTATTTACATTCAGTGTTCAAGTTTGAATTTGATTTTCCAATTTCCCCATACATTGCGAAATATTTTGATGTGACTCGATTCTTAATTTCCTGATTGGTTTTATTGGATATTAAAGTAAGGCTTAAGTATTTCTTTTAAATTTAGATTTTAGGGGTTTACGTACCGGTTGCTGTCCGTCTACCAACAGACTGTATCTCAAGATACGAAAAAGTTAATACTTTATTAGTAAAATAATAAATACCTAAAATATACCATTTTTATAGAATATTTAAGGGTTCCGATAGCCATATAACACAAACGTAATTTTAACGCAGGGGTATTATAACTCAAAAATATTGAAACTCAAAAAACCAAAAAGGAGTATAGAACGTCACAAGTATTTTAAATGGCTTGTTATTTTACAGAATGTAACCTTTAACCAATAGAAACCTATTCTTATTGAATTGGAGACATTATTCATTTGTCATGTATCCTTTTTCATATAACAAAACCTACACATGCATATTCCATGTAATTGGAACTAGTTTCCTTGTTGAGGTGGGAATATTCCAACACCGCATATATTATTTAAAAAACTACACATCAACTCGACTTAAGAACACTACATTGTTCTTCAGAGAATCTTGAATTTATATTAGTTGGATCATTGCCAAGGAAATTTAGAATTCCAGCCGTATGTTATGTGAGCAAAATACACACTTACATTAATGAAATATAGTTTTCATTAAAAAGACGTTATCAGACATTTAATATGTACACATATCTTGTTTCTATATTAATAAATTAGGCTTTTCAATTTCCTCACGCACCGTCCGTCAGTCGGCCGTGATCCTAGATTCGCTCGATCATGAAAATATATAGCTTCATTCGAGATCGGTATCGCCAAAGCGCCTTAATCGGTTTTCTTTTATATGAAAATAGACTTTCAGATTTATTGCATCGGTTACGTTTCACGGTGAAAAAGTGATATTCTCAAGGAATTGCGCGCCAAACAAAAAATTCCTGTGATCTGTACTTGTGCCTCGATGAAGATTATTGAGGGAAAATGTTGGCGAAAAGTGCCTTGATTTCTTATTTTGTATTCATTGTGCGTTGAAATAGATCACACGCGCCGAGACGAGGTGTCGGCGTGACACAGAATGAGGGGAATTACTATACGTCTCATGACATATATTGCGTCACGTTTGCTACTATTCGAACATTTCGGGATTCCGATGTTGTCATGTTTATATAATATGCGAAAGTAGCTGATGAACTGTCGCAGGTTGCTTATTTATACATGGCATTATAAAACTTTTATGGGAAATAAATCTTGTTAACACAAATGATAGTATTTTACTTTAATTAAACTTTACAATCACGTTCTAATTCGTGTAACGGTTCATCCATTAAATGATTTCAAATTTATATCAAAAATTTAGTTGGGAACTGTTTCGTTAATATTATTATTTGTTTTTTTTTTCAAGATCAGCATGCCAAATTTGACTATATTTTGTAAACAATTATGTCTATGTTCATATATTTTTGTCTTGTTCCGGAATGATCTTGACCGGTATATAAATCGGTCCAACACGTTTGGAGATTAAATTAGACAAAACGGCAAAAACAAAAATAAAAAGCTGCTTTCTTTCATTTCTTCGTACATCACACGATAGTTTTTGATCCTTTTTTGGCAGAAATTCATTTATTTATCGATGTAGATAATGCATTTTAAGTAGTAATTTCTTACTTGATTTACATAAGGTACAAATACATGAATAATAATAAAATGATAAATATTCTTACGCCGTTTTCCTGCAAGGTATTTGGTGGTTGTAATAAAAAAACGCTGCATATTCAATCGTTATTTCGTCGTAACTAAAATGGCGATGGATATCTGCATCCATTATTTGAGATTGATGATGTCGTCAACTGTAAGTGTATTACAATGCAGATGATATTCAATGAGGCCTCTCCGGTTCACGTCTCAATAGGGTTTGGTATCTTTTCAGCCGTATGTCTTCATAAGGTGGTTAATTTGGTCATGATATGATAAAGGACACGCATTGGTTTTGCGTGTTTGGCTCGCGTCGTAAATCAGTCGCAGAGCTTAAGCCGTGTGAAAGCTGTATAGATTATTGAATATGTATTTTTGTTGAGTAACATTTTTTTAATTATTTATATGTAATTATAATATTTATTTAAAACATAAAATGCCAAAAACAATAGTCTTCTGATTGATCTGATTAGACTGATCTAGCGAATGCCTGTTCGATATCTAACTATTTATATCTACCTGTAAATTAATAGAATTTTTTTCGTTTCAATACAATAGTGCACGTTTTCAGTCACAGTCGCTTAGCCCTATGGTAAGCACAAACACTGACAAATGCTTCCGTATATACTTCTTATAAATACGTATTATAACACCCAACCTACAACTAGCATTAATTAGTTCCGATATGGTTACCATTGTGCTAATTAGGTCTTCATATCAAGAATTTAACTAGTAAAAGTCTAGGTACGTAGTTCAATATGAGCTTTTATTGTTCTACGAACACAAAGTGCACGCATTCACCCAGAAGGAATTATCTAGGCAAGTTACGAGTCGATTAAAGTCAGCAATAAAGCTACTATACAAATGTTCTCATAAATAATCTTTGATGTTATTTAAATAGTTTTTTTGCGTAGCGTGATTTAACGGCTCGTATTAGCATTAATGGGACATTTTAATATCTTATTTGGCACGACGGAGCTCGGTTGGGTGCACCCATGTATCCTCCTACGCATTGCGTGGGTCGAGATAAAAAAATTCTTCACGGGTACGAGTGCCTTATCTTGAACAAGGTTTGTATTTCGAAAATTGTCATGTTATGCAAGGGAAAATTATGAATTCAATCGCGGCTGTACGCTTGGATAGGGAAAAATAGTGAAAACGACTGTTTTTAAAACCATTCTAAAAAGTAATATTTTTTTAAGTTTTACGAAGCTAGACATAAACAAATTAGCTCGTTGGACTTGATTATTTTATTGTAATGTTGGTATTTAAAACAACCTCTCTATTACCTTACTTTCTCAACCTTTTGTTTTTTTGAATAAAAATAACCGATTTAAGACGTAAATAATTTTAATATTTAGCAATAACAACTATCCATGATAATATTTGTGAATTAATGTGTATATTAATAAAATCATTTTTCAACCGTTTTTAGACATTTGTAAAATCATTTAATGTTTTGACTTAACTTTAGACTTAACTAGAGGCTATTTCTTCTCACTCGTCATATTGTTATTGACTTTCAGGAGACGCCCTTGCGCTAGTCGCGGCATAACCATTATATTTTTGGTATAGCTTCGGTCACAGCGCAAGCTAAGCTGTCAAAGCCCATTAGGCCAACAGCGAGTTTCCTAAAAAAACATTTTCGGCTCAAACAGGTCTTCTTAATTTTATAAGCATGTTATATGTATTTAAGACTTATGATTCTCATTTTATGATTTTCATTAAAATTAATAAATTGAGATGAATTAAAATAAAACATAAATAAGTGGTAATATTTAATTTCGATTAATTGGCACAGAACGGCCATATCGGTTTCTAGAGGCTCCTTCCAGGCAAACTTATATATCATGTTCAGTTATACATATTATGAAATCGTTCCGACATTTTTCGTCGTTTTTAACAAGATAATTTTATAATAAGTTTGCAATAGTATGCTTTTTATCGTTAAATTAAATTCTTACAAACTAAAAGTAAGAATAACACATGTGACGGCTTATATATATTAAATGAAATGTATTCTCCGCGTGAATAAAATTCCGTTACAAATAACGAGATGTGTGAGAGGAAATAGCTTAATAGTACTGCTTCCCCTAGGTCGAGCTCGGCGCTGAGCCGGATCACACAGATGTCAACCCCATATCCCAGCGTCGTAAAGCCGCGACCATTTAAGTATTTAGTTTGAAATAAACCAAGTTATTTCGAAGCACGTAAATAACAACACGACTGATTATAAAACATTGCTGCTCTACGCTTAATTTATTTAGGTTAATTAAGGTTATAAAGTCTAGAGTCCGCGCCATATTTTTACTTTAATTTGAAAATTAACGACGCCATGTGTTCGGTATTTTGACCCGCTTTAACTCTGGGGATCATGTTGAGCTAATATTACGGACCCTTCGCTAAAAAGGTCCTACTCGGCAATTAATTTCTACGCTCGGGTAATATATTTTTTTTAAATGCCTGCGCTGTAAACCAAATATTAACATACGTCCCGTTTTTATTTAAGTGTTGGCGTGTTATTTACTTTATCTCTGGAGAGCTGAGCTCTTTATAATTTCTGTCGGCTCAGTAATTAAAGCCCTCATTGCACACGCGACGTTGGCTTTTGTATTGTAATGTGTTCTTTGCTTTTGGCGCGCTTTGACAGACTACAGATACTTATCAAACCACCATTTTGGGAAACAATGAGGCTCGCTACTTTTAGACATTTAATAAATCTTCAACGCTGTCTAAGGTGCCGTACGTGGCCATACCGAGTACTATTTACGTAAATAAGCTGTATAGGCAAGCTTTCTTGTAAGAACCTTAACTTTCAAACGAACGCTGCATGTTCAATATAAACCTAATTTCGTGACACATAATTGTACTGGCCCTAATTGTTGTGAAAAATTAAATTGCTCATTAGCTGTACAAAGTTCGTTGGAGTTAATATAAGATTTACAGCACATTCGCCTTGCAAAGTTCATAATGTACTTGAAGGCTGACCTAGTTCGTAGTTCGCGTGTCGCCCTGCGTGGGCGGTATTGTAATGTTCTGAAGGCATTGTGAATTGTTCCTAAGCGAAACGCTAACGGTGCTAATGGTAACTATGCAATTTGTTAAAGTATTGCCTCGATGGGAACTTGCAAATTGTAGGCACGCTAGCGGAAGTGGTTTCATGGTGTTTATAGGGAGGATATTTTGCATGATTTATGAAGTTATCGACATGATTTAGCTATGTTCGAATCAAGCTGGTTCTAGGGTAATAATAAACATGCTGCTCTTTAATACTTTAAAGTTTCAACGGTATATGCTTCCTTAGTATTAAAGGAGTGTATGAAGTGTGCCAATGTCAAAGTCAAGGTATTTGGCATTAAGTTAATGATTCTCATACATATAAAAATAAAACAAGTGACCGACCTAATGTAAATATTACGACTGCCTTGTATATACAGATTTAGATATCATGTATGAAGTTTTAGCGTTTAGCGTGATAAAACCACATTCGCATTATTCGTATACAATTTGTCAACATGCTAACTAGGCAACGAGTCTAATCAACATATCAAGTAATAGGATCGCATGTTCCCGAAGAGATAATCAAAAGTGTAAACGCGTCGCCGCGAGCCGTCGACTTATAAATAAATTTCCACTTTAATAGCTCCCCAGTGTTATTAATCATGTATGAATCGGCCTAAAGCGAGCCTTGAGTGTTTGCTGTGCGTTCTATTTTTTTGCAGATAATTAATAACTAATAAACGAATAATAATTAATAACAGAGCGTCCAGAATGTTTATATTCGTTAAGATTAAGATTGTTGTTAGAGATGTTAAAGATCTTTGTTTCTACATTTGATGCACAAATTTTGATGTTATTGAATATAGTTGAAATTGTTATCACAAAAATATGACTAAATAAAGTTCCAGATTATATTTCTCATTAATCTATCAATGTTGTAAATACTTGAAACCTCAACCGAGTCCTATTAACCCTGAAATATTTTAATATGTAATAATGTCCCATCTTGTCATTCCTGTCACAAGTCTTTGAATACGCATGTACTGAATGGCCGCTGTCCCGTCGCGACGGCCGACCTAGAAACATGTCTAATAACAGTAATTAGGCGGTGACCCATCCCTAGCCACGATTAGTTTGCGTGTATACCGCCGATAAAATAGCTCCACGAGCGATTAAGATTGTGTAATTGAATACGAAACTCTGATTTGTTTCATTCGGTCCAGTAATGGCCGATATATTGTTTTTATGTTAGTTCATTAGGTAGATTAGGTTTCGCAAATAGTTTCCACTTCGGTTCTGGTTTATACCGTACTGATCCTCTGCATAAAGAGGTATTTTACGCTCATACATACTAAGGCTAATAAGCGCAACTCAAAGCTGAGGTTGTGATATCGTTTGTATTCGCTTAATTTAAGACAAATTATATTTGATTAGTTAAAAATTCCTTTAAGGTGCAGTGAAAGCCTTCGAAGCTCCCGTGTTTTTTTATCTTTACAGCTTAAGTTTCAAAAAATAATCGTCTGCTCAGAGTTAACACCTTATTCTCTCTTTATCTTAATATTAACGAATTGTCGCGCGAGCTTAGGAGATATCACAGTTCTCAATGTCTAACGATCCAATTGAAGCCTGTCGCTTTTGCACTCCACACATCACGACCGGTCGGCATCAAGTCGTCTCTCGAACAGGTTGATTGCGTTTGCTATTATGAATGTTACAATTTCGTAATTTAACAATTACGTCTCGTAATGTCGTATTGCGTGAGAATCATGTGAGATAGTTATGCTCTTCTAGGAAGTTTTCTTATGCCATATGTTAATAGCGTGCGTTAAATATTTTCATCGTCTCAAAATAAACTTGATAAGTATGTAATAGTCTGTTAGACACACACACTTTAGAAGGTCCAATTCTTTTGGTAATCGTATGTGTAGATTATCATCTATACATTAGTCCCGTGACTTGTATATATTTTGTTTTTAAATGAAAATGTCTTGATAGTATATTTGTTTACGTGGTAATAATCATTACCACTGAAGCTACAAGCTGGTCGCGGCGTGACGCTGCGGCCTGATGCGGTTCGTTTGTACAAAGTCTGGCACCGAGGCCTTAATGGAACTTAATCAACCGCCCGCCTTTCATCCAATCTCGTTAGCGAACAAATTGAATTTCTTAGCTTTATTTACCCCTCGCATACACTACCTAACTTTATAAACCTCTTAATCTGACGTCATAATACTCTGTAGTTTGCAGGCTGTTTAATTGCAATTCAACATTTATAATTATTTATTTTGTAGTTGAAGAAGTGAAATATCTTTTGTGATTATGTCGTGTGATTTTACGTCATGTCGTTTAAATGGACACATATTAGGCTGGAATTCATGACGTTTGTTTATGGGGCAGCCAAGAAGGAAACTAACAACATTTTAAATAGATTGGCATCTCCATTTATTGAGTCCTCCTTGCATTTAAACCTGAGTAAATACTCAAAAATCACTTAATAGCGCTTTTAATGACAAGGTGCTGTAAGAGTAACTTGCGATGTCTGAATTTTGAATTGCGGTATACATCATTTTAATATTGATAGATTAAAGTAAGCGTTCTATGTTTTTATTATTCTATTATAAGTATGTATGTATTCGTTCAGTAGAGTGTTCCTCTCATAAGTGTATATATTATTAATATCACTCAAATATTCAGCTAAAGCCTTACCATATTTTCATAACAACGTAATTCTCAAACAATAAACAAAATATAAAAGATCTCTTGGACATTATTTTTTCCTCAATAATAAATTATTATTATTTATGCAAAATTTATACAAAAGCATTAGCTTTTGCATAAATTATTGAATAGTAAAGCTCGAACGAATGAACGATTTCATTTAAATGTGTTCATCCTCTCAGTAGCGCAACTCATAAAAGGGTTGCAGGAAGTTTGACTTAGGAAAGGGATTAGTTCTGTATAACATGTGTTTGATGAGACAAGTTGTCCGTTTACCGAGCACACAACTCAACGTGTGGCTCGCGTGCTTTTAGCTATACGATTCAATTGAGTTTAATCTCTAATGAAGTAAGTCTACACTCACGCAAACAACTGACTGTGCCGGGTTTCAAATGATACTTTGAAAATTTACTATGAAAATTTACACAATAATTTGATGTCAGCGCTTATTTTTGATTGCTATGTATGAGATCCGCTACAACAGGAGATGATCGTGGGTAAAGCTGAGCCTAGTTATTGTTTAGAAAATTTTGTGGCTTTCCGCTTTTTTTGCTTAAGCAGTCAAATACATTGAAACATTCAAATTGTTAAAGATCTAAATTCTTCAAATTCTACATAGGCTACAATAAATAGAAATTTAGAAAGCCTGTCCAATGTGACAGAACCGGACCAGTTATACAATTCAATTTGGATTCAATCCATCTAATAGGATAAGTCAACATGTCTTAGCGGTGGTCATTTTATTACTCCACCGTTATATACTGTTCGAAAATGTACTGGACTCAATATTTCAGTTTTGTGAGAACATCTTTGCAAATCGTAGATATTTGTTTACACAAGAATTCGTGGGACTCGATTCCTTGTATACATTATACAATATACACTACACATATACCACAATTATTTGTGTAACCTGTCCGTCATTAAAGGAACCGTTTACCTACAATCATTCAACCTGTATTTATCCACTTCTCCCAAACGATCCGTGACAGATGCTTGAAGGGAACATACCCATTGTATTTTTATTACCATACAATTTTACTTTGAAAGAACATCACAAATTGGTTCTAAACAGTTTTTTGAGCGTGTTTCTTAGACCGATGCGCGTAAATTGAAAACGACCGCAAGCTCATTTAATTCGCCGTCACGAAACTCAAAGTTACTTTATTTACGGTGTATAAGAATTGCTTCCTATTACGTCACCGGCTAAGTGGGAATGGTTAAGCAGCAGGGTTCATTAATGTATGGTGAGATTGTCCGAGATTGTTTTAGTGCTTCCTTATTGCGGATAAGGTATTGGACGTCGCGATATGCGAGTTAACATTTGCGCGATTCACTGAATTATGAACACTGTTAGCCCCCCGCTGGGACCACCCGCGTTGTCCGAGGCGTACTCGAGCCAGACTTTGATACGTTAAGCAGCGTTATTGTCGCTGTCATTTGTTTATTCGCTCCCGGATAGACAATGTTTACTCCGGCTACTTACTTTTATTGTTCGGAATACATTACCGTTGGTCGCTACGATCGGACCTACCCACCGTCTACCACCCGTTGTTCTTAAATTATTAAATACGGCCCTTTAAATATTACAAACTGGCTCTAGCTGGCAAATATATGATTCGTTGTTTATGGATTTTAAGGTCATACAATAAGGTAGAGTGACTTTGTTGGGCTATTATGGAACAGTTTTTAAGTATATACCAACAATGAATATTATATTATTGTACATATTTGTACCCACTAGTAGGTACACCAACCCTTTCAATCTTGATTTTGAATCTATTTAAAATGCTATATAATCTGCAAATCTCAAAATGTATTTAAGTAATATGTAACAACGCGGTTATTAGTTAGGAGACATTCATCTATAAAATAAAACTTGTATCGGCTTGATTTATTAAAGGTAAAGTACAGAAGCCTGCCGCTCGTCGGAGGCAGATGTTTCGCGCACAAACGCCACTTTGATTATATGTTGGCAAGTTGAATACCGACAGGACAAACGAGCCACCGCGTTGACAGATCCTTACCTAATGAACGATCAGGCCACCGCGCCGGTAATGAGATGAAAACCACTGCATATGTTCGCATTGGCTTAATTAAGTCCACTAATAACCGGTCTAGGCGTCACGTGTAATTGCTCTTTGCGTTAACTTGTTCAAAAATCGTGTGTCGCTTTAACTACGACGATTTGCTGTGACATTTTTGTTATATATAAGTTAGGTTAGCGTCCATTTTATAATGTTAGTGGCCGCAGAAAGGCGACGCTTCCCTAATTAAAATCTTATAAGGCTCGAGGTCGAGAGCTCTCGACACGGGTGTCAATAGACAGCTAGCGGTGATCTAACTACTTATTGCAACATAGTTACGCACCCTCAGAGGTTTCAATAATCGTTCGTTACCTTAATTAACTTCGACAACCGGTTTCAGGTCAAACCTAGTTTAACATTTGTTAATGTAATTGCATACCGGCCAACTTTCGCCGCAACCTGACGGAGGTAGCGTTATAGAATTTAACAAAAAACACGCGCTGCAGCCGTTATATAATAGGATAATTTGAAATAACGGATGTAAACACAATGGGTATTTAGATCGAACCATATAATGACCTTGACATGTGGTGCTATTTGAAAATTAATAGCAACACTTGTTTGCCTTTTTGGAAATAGCCAGTCACCGTTTTAAACGAACTGGTGGATTTGCTTTCGGGGCTTTGTGTAAATTGACAGTTAGCATCGTCGAGTATCTTCTGGCAGTGATCATACGCCTCACGATCAGCTGAGTAAAAGTAATGTTTTCAAAACGAACTTTTATCAAATATTTGGTGGTAGCGTTGCGAAACATGATTGCAGATTGGTACGCGAAATTACATCGTTTTGATGCTGATTCAAGATAAAATTAGACGGCACCTTTAATATTTCATCAACGTTGTCTCGTATTGGAACGCGGTGATTGTAAATTGCTGCGGCATCTTGGCTCGTTAACGTATTTGATAGATGACTCTCGTATGTGGGATTTGTTGTAGCTTCATGTAAAAACACTGTTCGACAACGCCGATACAAATGACCACACCCCTCGGAGGTCCGAACTAACGAGCCGCAATATAAATAACAAGCGCCTAATATTTCATATCTTAGCGCAAACGTTCACTAGCGGTCTCCGCCACTATTGCTTATTCAAACCCCGAGAAATGTTGCCCGATGCGCATAAAAGATCGCATCCGCGAAATCTTAATGAAAACAGCGAGCGATAAATTATCCACATTATTATTTCAGATTTACGGCTGTACATTAGAATATAATTTAAAGCGGCCAGACGCTAATTTGTAAAGTCATTATTCAATGATCGTGACGTGGAACTTATAAATTTCACTGCACCTTTTTACACTTTAGCACTTGGTGCGAGGTGAAGCGCGCGCCGCTTAAGACAACGGCTATTTTGACGGAGCCCGGTCACGTTTCGTCGATACTCCATGAGAATATTTGTTTTTTATTGTGCGCCCGCCGTGTTGAAAAAATCATGTGTAATTTTATGTTAAACTTGTGTCGGCCCTCTTTCGTTCCGCTCGCCCTGGGTGATGGTTATCATAATTGGTGAGGGTAGGTTAACAGTTAAAGCCGGAGTGCAGCGATGGGCGTGGTCATGCGACGATTATTTCCTTACTTACTATAATATTAAAAGGAATGCTTTTTTGGAATTTAATTTCCGGATTCTTTGAGATTGCCAGTGACAAATCTTACGGAATCACTAAGTGTCAGAGACAGATGATTATTCGTAAAAGATGTCTAATTAGGGACTTAACACGTAATGGTTTGGTAATAAGACCATCGTCACCAGCAGAGACCGTCACCAGCTTCTAAAAAAAGCCTTGCAAAGCTCCCTTAAGTAGGCCGACACTCCTATCTATGATAGTGTTTTAAGCAATTAGTTTCGATACAATGCATATAAATAATTCTTGCTAGAGGGCATAAACTTTTTAGCGCGAACATATACCCTAGACACATTATCTCGACAGGTCTCGTGTTCGAGTGTACGTTTAACAAAGGTTGAAAGGTGAAGTAATTATTTGTTTGTCTCAAGCTGACAATGACTCTGTGGGCGTGTGATTACAATGTTAATGTAAAAGTAGCGGTTTGATAGTGTAAATTTTCATTTAATCTAAGATTATTATCAGTACAGATGTATGGACACACGCGTGGTAGCTGAGTTATGTTTTACTGTTATGTTGTTATAAAACGTTGCTCACTTTGTTCGAGTTGTTGTCTATTCATATATATAAATGTAAACTATGCATTTTCGTAAAACTATTTAAAAACTTGGTTCAATATAAGTCCTCAAATTCAACCAACCTTACAGATTTCGTTACGACCTAATTTTATTCAAAGAGTTGACAAACTCAATTTAGCTCCAACAAAATAATATAAATCTCATATTTATAGCAACTATATATCAGACCACATCCTGCCAATACGAGTGTTTTTATCAGTGATAAGCCTAACGGTAATTGATTGCGTTAGGAATGTGTATGCGACACGAATGAAATACAATGGCGAGATTGATAATGTTAACGTTCATAAATGTAGGAACGGAAATTCGCTCGATCATCTCCTCAATGGGTTAACCCATACATTCTGGATTTATGCAAAAAGTATTTAAATAAAATCCTGATATGCAATTTCACCATGTGAAGTTTGAAACATCAATTTATACATACACTAATACACGCACTAATAAACATACACACGCACACACAAACACATATAATATGTAATATTAGTAAAAAAAAAAATAAAAAAACTGTTTTGGTGTTTTAATAAACATGCACAAATGATTTAGGTATTAACTATTAAGAATTTATGACTCTAAACCTAAATGCTTGTCTGGAAGTATGATTTCTACTTGAATACTGGAAAGCTTATAACTCATGAACTTGAAAGTCAGAATTATTCTTAAACGTCACATCATTGAGTGTAGTTGCAATATCAGCATTACATATGCCCTAATACTTAAAACCATGTGGCTAAATCAATCAATATTGTTATGCTAGAACAAATACAAGAACATTTAATGCATTACAATCGAGTCTCCATGTTTGACATATACTTATGATAACGTTCGTCCGACTAATCTTGTACCGCAATGTAACCGAAGCATGATGAACTTTAAGCTATACCGATCACGAACTCAGAAAATATAACGATTATTATAACTAACTTTTGCTATTTGTTATGTAAACGGTAATTCTATCCGTATTCATATATTAGTGCGAATTTATTGAAACAATAATTTTTAATATTAGAAACAATGTAGATTTTCCAAAGGTGTTGTCGAGTTTTGTCATGACTTAATTGCTTGTGTTTTTTGAATGGCTCATTAAGTAAGTATGAAATAATATCGTACATCAGTGATCATAAAGAGGATTATAAGCGAATAATTTTATTTTCTGATACGGACGGACACGGACGGTCTACTAGAGTATATTCAATCATTGTTATCAATGCCTCTTCTATTCATAAGATTTCTCAATCGCATCGCTTTACCTAAAAATTTAAATTTGCAACAAAAGTATAACGGTACTTAAATTGCTAACATAACTATCTGAGTAAATCAGCATCGACACTGGTATCTAACGGATAAAATAATTTCGATTTTGTTACATTTCAAATTATAGTACACACAATTGGTATTAGTTCGACCTAGATATACATTCAAAGCTCTAACCGGTGATTTTTATTGTAGTCAACAGATTTCCTCCTTTCTCCAATGGTTTCGGTGTATTGCATACAAACGATGCGAACTGAACGATATAGTAATATAATATTAAAATTATCATAACTTTGAAGATTCAAGTTCCAGAATTGTCCACAACAAAGGAACGTTATATTTGAGTTTAATTCAATCGTGAGTCATGATTTAATCCGGAGGTGATAATAAGTTTCGTGATAATGACACGCGTGTGATGAATATTTTAACGCTATTAGTTGATTAAAAAAACAATTATTTTTCAACCCAAGTGTTAATGCGGCATATTTCGTTTGTTTTTTTTTTTGGACGACAAAAACATTGTATATTAATATACTCAGGAACAGGTAGGTAATTATTTAGCACTTATATTCTAGTTAATAAATTAAGAGAATAGTCGTATTCTTAAGTTTTAATAAGATTTTGTTAATCTTTTCTTTTTTAGTTGGAATACATATCAAATTTGAAATCCGAAATTCTCTGCTTTTCAAAAATATTGTTCTAAAAAAGAGTAAGGAACAAAAATTGTAATACATATAATATAGCGATGGCTATGATTTCTAATATACCCATATCCAATATTAAATGAAACCTTTAATAGAATAACTAGTATTTATAGGTCTATTGTGATGCAGTAACTGTTGATTGTTCGTATGGAAGAGGCGCGGCAATTAGCGGTACAGGTGGTGAATAGAAGTCTAGCCAGCGGGGCATAGCCATTTCTGCATTTGCATATTTATTGCTGGCACGCTTCCTCGGGACAAGCCACATTGTATGACAAACGCGAATTCAATTCTAGTTTCATTGCTTTTACTGGGCTGCAGCCGATAAAATTATCGCGTGTGAAACGAAATGTTTGCGGGAAAAAGCGAGCCGGTGGCAACCGATTTAGGTATTACTTTATCGGTCATGCCAGGGAGGTTTGTGTTATGCTTTTAATAGTACGACACAGGAAAATGTACCCGTATTTATTCGAAATTGAATGAAGGTCCAAAAGTAAGTTTTTTCACATGTGGCTTAAGATTTATGTTTTATTTACCTTATTCGTTATATTTATAAGTATTCTGCCCAATAAAAAGTCTTGGGGCATCTGTTATCTGTTGTATGTTAGCTGAAGCGCGGTGCTCAACAGCTGGTAAATCATATCTGACCATTTGACACCGCAATAAAAAATTGTGGCGTTTTGCACGTGCGCTATTGACATATGGCCCAGTCATATATTGGAATTATGCATACCTAACACTGTATGAGTTTTTCAATAAATTCCGAGTTTTTGTCCCGTGCCGTGGGCATATGGCAGACGATTAATTCGCCGTGCAACATATCAAACAGCTGACGGGAATATCACTCAGATATCACCTGTTTGTGACACGAGATTTTGTGCTCACTGAAATTTTGGTATTAAGTTTCTTTATATGGGACAAAACGAGGCCGTCTGATGATGTTGCCTGTTTGGTAATTGACTGGTACAGCCAGGTTTGAAAAGAAACAACATTTTTGTAAGACGTTTTAGCAACTGGTTCTAGTTAATAATATTAATGTACTTCCAATGCGCTGCATTCAGAGAAATTCAAATACAATATCAGATTAGATCATGTAGGGGAACACTTTCAGTGGATTTGTCTGGCGAAATTAATTCACTCGCAACTGAATACGCTAAAGGAACTAAAAAGTTTGCACTTCCTACTCAGCTTCTCTCATTTCTTATACAAATATATACAAACAATTCGCAATGCTTCTGCTTGGCAGAGTTCTCACATAGCGCGGAATCCCGCCACTGCGGAGGTATATGCGAACGAATTTACATAGGTTAAGCTCGCTCGTTGTAATGTATGTTAGATGGAAGTGAAGTTCTTCCAATTCTTGTTTAAAATAAATTGCTTGAGATGTTTGAATTTTAAGTGGAATTGTGTCCATAGAGTTGCTACAATTTCATAGGATATTTTTCGCTTTGGAAGTGTGTACTTGGGGTTGATTATAATTATTTATTTATACATTCTTTTTACATGTATCAAAGAAAGCCGAGAATATTCATGTAGATTCATAGTATACTATTGCGTATATTCATTCTTCGGCTTAATTATTTTAAAAATAAAAACATACATACATGAATTATTTATTTATAGTCTATGTGAATTGAGTGAAAATGCAAGAGTACAAACAATCAACGCAGGTTTGTTACACATTAATATAATGTATGTTTGAATTATTCGGAGAGTTCTCAGGAGTGCTCACGACAATAACATTATTTCAGGACACGTATCGCGAACATAATCTAATGCATGAACGTTATGATGCATTTATTGTTTGAAATATTATATTATTGAATCGAACGTGTTACATGTATTTCTCGTATTTTGTTTGATGTTTCCACGTGTACGTTTTATATATTTAGAAATATGGTGTGTTTTTGAATTTTTGTTTGTGTTAACTTTTTATATTTATATTGGTTTTTGTTATTCACAATGCCCACATTAGTTAAAAAATATCTGTATGGACAGTGGTGATAGAAAAGCGATTTGCCGGCAGCATTCTATGGACACTCTGTAGCTCTGCACTTTTATTTAAATAATATACGTCTGTAGTAATTGATTACTTAATTAATTCTAAAGGCATTTTGTCCCAGATCAATTTTCCATCAGTTTTCGGTGTTAGTCAAATTCTAAACAGATACAATGAAAATATCAACAACGATACAGAATATTTATAGGTGATAAATGATAAATTTCAGGAGTGTATAACGTAGTCTAAGTCATAGCTCATTAACGAGGCCTTACCTACACTATTTAAATCAGAATACCTTTGTCTGTTTCGCTATGAAGAATACAATGAAATCATTCACTGCTTTGATGTTTTTAAAAATGCGCGCTTAAAAATTTTCTCGCCAAGAACTGAATAAAGTAAATTTTCTTTTCAATAGGAGAGTTGTTTGTTGCTCTGAGAACATTGTCGCCTCTTGTTAGCCATCGTTGGGTGCCAGTAGATGCCGGGACGCGGCTATTCAAATGTCACTGTGAAAGCTCCCCTCTGGCCCCCTCAGCCCTCCCCTTCTCTCTGCGGATACTGAAATGTCACTCGCCACGACGCAATCAATTTCGTATTTGTATGCTTTGCTTCGATGGTGAGATCAATAGATTTATTGAATCGAACGTTTTATATTTTATATGCTGCGGTTGCACGTAGTTTTCTTCATTGAGAAATGTCCAAGGATTTATTTTTATCGTTTTATTATCGCTCACAAATTTCTCGTAAATAGTGTTGAAGGTTTATTGTACTACTATATAACACGTTGCCAATCGATTGATTGAAATGTATTAGGCACTAATAGTTACTCAACATTACATGCGAGCCCTACTTAAATCTATCAACCGCCAAATGTCGATCTAATTGCCTTTCGCAAGGGCCCGTTTCGACGGCGGCACGACACGACCGTCATTTGTTTAATGCCTCTTACTAGAAAATTCATTCCGCCAACCCGACCGGCTAACTCCACCTATTTGTACTCCACACTTCATTAGAGACTAATGATTTACTCTTGCTACGTTCCGCGCGAATTTCCCTAGAACTCGGGACAACCAATTTAAATATTCAATTCAATTCGCAACACGGTAGCACAGTTATAAACTTGGAAAGCCATTAATCAACGTCTTTCGTTCAAGAAATACAACCTTAAACGTCTTAAAGAAAAGCTACTCGCAGCCAACCAATTGTGTTTAACCGGTTCGTCTCATTAGCATGGCCCGATAGCTTCGACCTTATACCTTACGATTGATACATTAACGGTAAAGGTCCTCCACTCCTCGTAATTAGGATTAGATGCTCGTTGGGAACTTTCCAACACATTCTATTTTATGTGTTGTGTTACTCTGTTGTCTTTAATTGTTATAGCTTGCCGAATACTCATTATTGGACTTGTGTTTATCAGATCGTCGAGACTAAATTGATTGTTACTATCGGAAAAGTTTAAACTTAATGTTAATGGTTGCAGGGAATTATATACAATAAAACTTAGAAACAGATAGGAGGTACCGCGGGGCCAATCGCACGCGCTATCGGAATTTAACGAGGCACGATTGTTTTTCTCAGTTCTGAATAATATTAGCTTTCGAGTCCTTTATAATCTGATGTTGAGAAGTATCCGATTATATATCGGTGCTGTAAGCCAATAAATGCCTGAATTTGTTCTTATACAAGTTGTAATGTTAGTTTTTTAAACAAGATTTTACGTTTAGAAAATAAATTGCCAAAAATGGTGAAATTTCTGAATAGCAATTTATGTAGAGTATATGTAGAAGTGAAATGTATAATCACATTAAGGATAGTACAAAAGTAAATCTTTACTAGATCTCATTCGTACTAGCTTAATACTTAATTAACTATCCCATTTGACAAGTTAATAATGTTAAAAGTATCCAGCTTTTTCTAGCTTCGTATTTAGTCTACAATAAAGTGGCTCACTGCGACTGATTGAGTGTCTCTTCGTTACGCTTTGGTTTGGACTGCCTCCGGTAATTAAAACGAAGCGGACGACTTTGCGGTGAGAAAACCTTGCTACATATCACTTCCCTATATATGTCGTGATGATTGTATTGTTATATATATGTTTTTGACGACCCCGTCAGCGCATAGCATCCATAGGGGACTGCGGATCAGAGGGTTCGATACATGCATATATTTTATGAGCATGTTTTTTGATTGTGATGTTTATCAGTACTTTTGGCGTTATAATTCCGACCATGTGGGAAATGTAAAATGAATGATAATGGAGCACGAACAAACATGAGATCAGTTTCACTGATTTTTAATTTCAATTCTTTAAAATTATTGATTTAAGTTTTGAAACTTTCCAGAAGAGACTCAGGAATGTATTTTTCGAGGAACCTGAGCATCATATTAAATCATCCATACAATATAATTTAAGTGCCCGTCATTTTTATCGGGCTCTCGTAAATCTACAATATAATAAATATAGTTTCGTGTGGACTCGTCGCCGCCCGCCCGGCCCGCTCTGATACCAATCTCACGTTCACTCGCTAAATAGCGGATAAATTAGCTAACCGAGTTAAATTAGTGTGGCTAGTTAGTTTTAACCCTGTTTGCTTAAAGGGCTATTTGTTATATTTATCGTAGAAAAAGCGAGTTAATCGAGAACATGTCTAAATGAGTTTGTCTAATTGCTTTTTTATGCAATTGCAAAAACCACTTTCCAGAGACCTGTACGGTCGAAACCTTGGAGAATGTGTTGAAATTGACATAGCTTTAATTCACTGGTGCGGTATCATTGTAAGTATGCATTTCGTTGCCATGTTTGTGGTCTAAACATACGTGAAATTTATAACATGGGTCAATTTATTTAATTATATTTAGTTTCGTTGGTATGCTCGCTTGAGCCAAAAACGTTTTATATAGCCAATTTATTCTTATTAGTATTCCTATAATAATTTTTATACACTTTAAGAATTAAACTAAAAATGGTTACAGTGTGAAGATATGTAATTATATAATCAGTCCTTAAGTTTGTCTAAAACAATTGAAACGATTGATATTCATTTTCTTTTTTTACTAACAAATGCACTGAGACTACGAAATAAGTTCTAAATATTTGCGGTTTCTGATTCCCACTGATCCAATAGAATTCTCGAGTCATGTTTGACAAGTGTTCGTATAAAGTACCAATGTCACTTACAATAGAGCCAACTCCGCTTTTGCGATTTCTATCTAGGTCTCGATCTACCTTATCACAAGAAATTCTCGTACAAAATTCAAAAAATACGTTGTTTGTACATAAATGGAGAACATACGCGGAAGTCAATAACGACCGCTAGGCGCTGAACATCAATGGAAGATCTTGCAAAACTGCGATATAATATTTTATTATTTACCGCTATAGTAGATACGAATATTCAGACACCTAAGCGATTTTAAAATTTTGTTTCTGATATGAAAGTGTTTTATTAACATAATCGTTAAACGAAGTTCCCCTATATTAGGAATTTTTTATCCCTTTAGTAATATGATAGTATGTCGCGTGTATCATGAAGAAAATGTCCCGCCTTCGCGATCTCTATCACAGATGTAGACCGTTTCTTGCATAAGATGTTCACACACTCCTATAAAATTTTATTGTCTGTCATTGATAACGTCGGATATATTATTTATATTGGAAGTGATACTTGATTTAAAAATATAGCGATTGTTGAGATTGTCTTTCTCCTAGAAGAATAATTTTATCCTTATATATTGCGTTTCTGCAATGTTAATTGTGTTAATGTAATTTTGACGTGTGTATATAGATAGCAGTCTTAATTTTCAAAATCCTTATTGTACCCATTAATATAAGTATACGTTTATATATATTTACAATAATTATTAATTATACTTAATTATCGCTCGTACAATAATTATTATTAGGTACAATAAGGATCTTGAGAATTAGGATTACCGGTAGCATCATCACACTCTATTCCGGTCAGTATTCTGTTCCATAACGATTAACAATTTTTATTTAAGGCTTAAACATACGGTTCGACGGAAACATCTAACAGAAGTCGAGTAAACTAACAGTTTGACGCCGTAATCCCTAAAACTACATTAAAGCAGAATACACCAGTGCACCCCATAAATGATTCATATATTCAGCGAGTTGCGACGTTGATTCCACTATCGACAGTGGAGGAAGCCTGCTTATACCCACTTTACAATGCCACGTTTCCTAAGATCTCTCTGCACTTGTCTTAAGACTGGAAATAACCCTTCACGGAAGCCAGATCGAGCGATTGCTGAACATGCCTTCAGCGAATCTTATGTCCAATCGTTTATTGCTCTTTAGGAAATAGATGAGATATGGCCAACTTATACACAACGGTAAAATTAATTATACGCTTACGGTACTGGTATGATCCTGGAGTTCGGTTGCCGACCTCAAGAGAGAGCTGGCGTTATTGATTCGAACTGTCTTGAATTGCTTATGTTTTTAACAAGCTTAGCAAACATCCCAAGGTGTGAAGGTACTTCTATTTCTTCGTTTTCGATGTCTATACCTTATGATTTTATATATTATTCCGATGATATGTATCGACCTTACCAAGGTATCATTCATTTGAAGGCTGAGCCAGTTTCAATTTAATCCTTATCGAACACTATCATTAGTGTTTTCTTTATGTGAATTTTTCAATAGATATTCATGATCGATCGTACGAAAAATCTATGATTGATTTGCGGTTTCGATGCTACTATGACGTCGCGATACTGCTTTTCCACGCTCCCTCGGCTATGATTGATTGCCTCCGTAAACTTCATATGTTTGGAAAGATAATTTGGTGTTTCAGCCGTAAACAGATTATACTTAAAAAGAATCATCGCTCTTCAGCGCCCTAGTGTTTGGTTCGGGAGTGATGTAGCATCTTTAAATTTATAACATCTCAATACAATGAGATTGCAAGTCCTTCCATAACATTACGTAGCAGATTTTATTATACAGGTGAATAGATTAATATTTTGTGCTTTTAAAATGTATCGGCGTTTTGTTAAAAGCGTTCTCAATATGGTGTAAAAGTAGTAGCAGAGTCAACCAATTATTGAAAGTGGTAGTGGTTGATTAGTTACTGATTATAATAAGCAAATATGATATATATGTGAAATATTCACACTTATTACAGTTTTAACATAATTTTTGAGATAAAATCGAAAACATACTAATTTTTTACTTCAAATGTACTGAAACATAGGTTAATACATATCTTTCAATACATTTATATTTAGGCCCATATATTTTTACAACTAAGTACAATCTACTTTGTAATCTTGTAACGAATAACTAAACAAAGATAAATCTGACAAATGGCTGACTTACTAAGACATGGATATTTTAACCAAAGTTATTGTGTCGACTACATGCAATTGTTAAAGAGGGATATATTTAACACTCGTTATTTACTTTAATTTACCATTTTTGTATTTTGGGCTATAAGTTAAAGAATGTAATAGATTTATCTTCTATTTATTCTTTATGAGGTATAAGATAATCTGCCATTATTAATATTGCATTGGTACAGCAGCATTAATGTTGCTAAATGATTATAGCCAATAATTAACAGTGTTTTGAAATTTATTAGCCGTTTGCTACTAACGATACAATAAGATATCAAAATCATGAAACTTATTACGTTAGAAACTTGTCCCAATGATCTTGTTCACGCGAGAAATGAAAGTACATTTGAAATGTTTATAGTATTGTTGAATACCCTAAATATTAGGAGGTAAATATTAAGTCAACGCACTACTGATTTTACCTTAGATAATTGTATATTTTTTAGGATATTTTTAGTTTCTTAACATCGCAATATTGATGTTAAACCTTTACCTTTATTTGAGAGAGGTTTTTTTTTAAATTGTCACAAGTGCGGGCTCGTTTTGTCGACTCAAATGGCGATTCATATATTTATATCGTATTATTGTTGAGGTAAGGTTCCTCTACCTAAACTATTATTTAGTACAATAGCGAATCATTATGAAAATGTCGGAATAAAAGATACGAAGAGTAGCGTAAACGCTTCCCACGAGCGTGAAACTGGATCACTGTGACACATAGCCTGCACTTAAACCATAATGCTAGCAATTTAACTACCAACCACTGTAAGACCATACTGTATAGCTTCATGTTAAAATAACCTCTGTTTCAGATCTATTAGAGGGGAATTAAAATAGATTAGAAATTATTTCGATGTTGTGTAAAAATAATAGATTCCTCGCGCTGCCTCTATGAACTAGGGATAGGTTGCTTTTATTATTATTATTTTGTGTTTGATTTTATTAATTAGTGATTGACTTATTTTATAAAAAATAAAATGAAATGAAACGTTTATTTCGTAATTAAATAATTGTGTGTGTAAATTAAACGATATTGAAATCGATCTAAATACAAATTTGCTGTTTAAAGATTATTTTAAAATTTTATACAGTTCAATATGAAGTAGTTTTCGTTATTTTTAGTATTATTGTTAGACAGAATATTTTAATAAATAATGTGGAAAAGAATTTGAAATATAACAAAACAATAGACTGCGAGTATTCAAAGTATGCTAAGCGAAATTACTTAGCGAATAACGAGGACAGATCAGTTGAAATGGACAATTAAATCTCGCACTTTACGACCGTTTGTAAAGGGTTTATGAGCGAAGGCTAGAGAAATAGCCCTTTCGAGGCAATCAGTTCAGGTTCATTGTGTTAATAGAAGTATTATCAGTTATTATGATCTGTCAATTAGCATTTATACAGAGCGTAATTTGCATGTAGTTACATTATTAGGCCGTAACGAAATATTATCCCCATAGTTCGTGTTTGTGAAAATATGAAAATACGGATACATAGGCAAATAAGAAATAATTTTATAAGTTTGTGAAGTGTCGTTTACATATGTAACGCTATTTAGAATTGATACTAAAATTTATATCCGATTTACTAATTTACAAACCACCAAAGGCATAAATAAATTGGACCATATGCAGTTACAAATATGGCTGATGTGTTTATAACCCCTATAGTATTTAAATGTTTTGTTTTGAAATTTCACTGTCATGTGTAATTTTTCTCTGCTTTTGTCTATCGTAGTACATACGTATGTGAACCGAGGTGTTATCTAAAGTATTTCCATTAATATGACCTTAATTGCGATGAGTTATTTTAAAACAAAGAATCATGGGTGGCTATACCAAGAATCTAATAAGGTTATGAATGAACTATTACATATTTCAGTATGATTGCGAGACATTGATTGACGTGGCTTCGTCGGTGGTTTAATAGGGCGGTCCCTGTCATAGAGCCTCTGGCGATTGCATAACGTGCTCGCGTGAGTAATCGTCACCTTCAATGCCTTGCAGCTTGCGAAACTGATGTAAAATTTGTAGAAAAGTTTTGAAATACATTTGTTCAGTGAAATAATATTGAGAGTATTTTTTGGTAAATTGTAATATAAAATGTTTTGTATACACAAATTAGTGACTAAGCAGCAATGTTGTGTAAGTCACGCATTAATCTATTTATAATAACGGGTATAGTTTTCCCTAAAGTTAAGTTTTGCCACAAATTGCGATATGATTGCGCTGGTGTTGCTGTCTGATGGACATAATTGGCCCATTATGCGATTCTACTGAGTCAGTCTCAGTTAGAAATAACCAAGTTGTAATTTAGGTCGAACCGTGACTCGATTTGCATGTAGGGCGGCCGAGCCGAGTCCGCAAACAGAATTGTTTTATATGTCTATGCTTCTACGTAAACTCTGCCACGGCCCGGACCAGATTTTCTACTCGTTTAACGTCAAGAATGCTACGGGCTCATACAAGTTGCTATTTACATTATTCTCGATTTAAATTGAGCATCCAGGAGGAGTCACGTTATGCCTGATGTGTTTATTTAAGCTTTAAGCCGCTCTCATAATGCGGCTTCTACGGATTATATTAGCGGGCACGTTGCAGAAGCGATTTAAATTGCAAAAGTGATGTCTAGGTGACGCTTCTATTACAGTCGGTGACTAAGCATTGCGTAGAGCCTGGGTGAGGAGTGATTTTACACGTCAAAATATTCGATTGACAGCAACACATTAGAAACTATCGAGCGCTCGAGCTCAATGGGTTTGAAATCTAATTTTTCACTGTCAGCAGAAGACTAAACATTCACGTCATCGTTTCGACTGATGACTGTTGAAAAATGTAATTTCGTTCGTAAGGGTGCCGTAAAATATAACCTTTTCCCAACCGTTCTATCTTGGAAGGGATACCTTGTTTATTTTAATATCTTGAGTTGTTAGCTAGGACTGCCATCAATCTCTGTCGTCTAGGAATAAATACAGCTGCGACGTCGTCATGTTTCGCATAAAATGCGTACACGAAAACAGGATCAGTAAGTCAATGTGCAATTATTGAGTTGGCGCACTGAAAGGAGCCAGTCGTGCAGTGAGTTGATCTGTTTTGTTCTCGTGTCAGTCATGACATAGGCATCTGTTTCCCAGTTTGTCGGCTTGCCAGCCCAGCGATGTTGCGATAAAGCTGGCTTTAATCGGGTTAGGCACGCTGTCGCTCACCGGCCTAACTACTAATTGCCAGCTCTGTGCCTTGTGAACCGTTATATTGGGCGCTAAAATATTACCAACTAAATGCTTTTTAATGTATCACTCTGATCAGTAGATTGACGTAATGATAACATAATTTTCTGAGACCAGTTAGGCAATCGCGCCGGAAATTTATTTTTCGTTCTAATATACGCAATGCTGGGGCTGCCATATATTTGTAATATTAAATACATTATTAAGATTTTGCAGCAATACACGAAATACTTCCATTGCGAATCGAAAAGTCGTGAATTAGCATACAGCTTGGCCCAGTTTGGTTTTGTTAGACTATATCAGTTTATTTACGTCTTAATACCTTTCAGTTTCACTTCGTTATGTCACAAAAGCTTATTTAATTTAAACTTCGATTGTAAATAATTTCATTGTATTGTCAAGAGATATAATGTTGAAACCGAGTAGTTAGGGTTATTCTTAGTCGCTTATATAAATATTTTTGTTGCAACTTCCAAGCACGAGCATTGTTACTCACGCGCATGAACCGATGTTGAAAACGAAATTGAAATTGATTCTGCATGACATTTACTTGAACTTTACGTCACGTTGTCTCGCTATCTCGTTTCCTCAAAGATCAGCACATAGCAATGTATTTGAGATAGACAAGGATATACTATTTGGCTTGGCAGGTGTTCTTTTTGTCTTAATATCTGCAGTCGTGAAGATGCAACGAAATGTTTTATCCTGATTAGTTTTTCGATGACATTTCGTTTTGAAAGTTTAAGAGCATTTAGAAAGCTCGATGGTATTTAAGACTATCAATAAATGAGTCCTCATCATGCACGGTAGAGTCGCTTTCATTTTTATAATCGCTACAATTAAGGAAGGAATGTACGATCAGATATATTAATGCGGTCTCCATTAAACGATTAAGCGCAGTTCCCTCATCTGCATGCGAGGCAGTGGTTGTCTTTAAAGTGCAACCGAACGGATAAATTCGGATTTGTAGTTGCATTGCCGTTCGGAATACGTTCCCAAACTGCAGCAGTTGCATGCGAAGCTTAGATGTTATTGTGTTGCCTCGGTTTAATTTCACTAACTTGCATTTCAGAATATTTAGATAAGCGCACTATTATGTATTTAGTTTCCCATTTTAAATTTAATATAATTTGGCAAATGCCTTTGTCCTCCATTGATTTCGGTTTTATATTGTAAGAATTTTAATACCTCAAGATTGAACATTATGCGGTACAAGTACAATGTATTTCATCACAGCACTTCATATTCTTCAGCTCTCCCCATATATAATTGTCCTCTTTCGTCTGTATTTTCAAATTGTGGTTATACTCTGATGAAGAGAGCTATTTTTGTAATCAGTTAGCTGTATAGCTTTAACTTGTATAGGCCGCAACGAAGAAGAGAAGACGTAGCTGATTAAAGCACACAATCAAGGATTTCGGCTGAGGCCGCACATCGAATTTACGATGTGCCCAACCGTCGCTTATCGAGCGAGTGATCTGCCCAAGGCGCACGGACTGCTCCGCACACATATTTTATTTTATTCGCGCTACTGTGATGTAATGAGCTGATAAATGGAAGAAAACCACCAATTAGTGTCGATGAATTTATTGTTTCTACTTAAAAACGTAGGAGGGCCATGTAGGTGCTTAATCTCGAATTGGATTTTAAGCCTTCGGATTTAAATCGACAATTAGATGATTTCAATTATACGGAATGACAATTAAGTACTCGTGACTGTATCTAGATTGAGGGTTTCTTAATTGTGTTCAGGTTTTTATTTTATTGTCTTCATTTGTAACTAAATGAAACTTTGAAGTCGAACTGTATGTAGTATAATTTCTCTGCTGTGTAATTTTATGTTAAGCATTTTTGTCTTGCGTTTATCTATTCAAATTAAGATTTGTTATTTTAAACTAGGCCTGCCCTACGGTTTCACTTGATTTAATTTTAATATACGAAAGTGATGATTGCACCGCTTATTGATAATAGTCAGGTATTTTAGCCTATAGACCTTGATAAATAGAATAGCCAATACATAAATATTTTTTCAGTGAGCTCTGTGTGAGGCTCTGTGTTAGTTTGTTCAACCAAATTTTTTCCTTTATATTATTGGTATATATTAAAATTCATAGCTAATTAAAGATGGGTAAGCTGAAGCAATTACCTAATCCTGCTATTTTATTCTAATATCGCATTACATAAGCTGTATTATATAGTCACCTCAAATATGTGTCACGAAAATGCTCAGCTAGCGTTTACTTCGTTATAGGTAGTGGCCTAGTTAAGTTTTGTGGACAATAAACCCAGCCGTTCACCCGCAGTTAAGCTAATCAATTTAGGCCATTCCGCATTACTATCGGTAGAAATTACTTAAACTGGATAGGATGTTACGTTTTTGTTTAATTAAAAGTTCTATTTAAGTTTTCATATTACATCGGGCATACCAGACACATTGACGAAATATACCTAATTATGAATTTTTCATTGGTCTCAATTATTTAAATATAGCGTTTTATGTAACTTACTTACATTATATTACTATTTAAGGTTTAAGGTTTAAGATATTTATTTCTCTAACAAAAGACACTAATGACGCTTACAAGAGAAATTAATTATTAACAGTATCATTTTTGTTTCTCACCCGCTCACGACCTGCGTTTAAAAGGTAATCTACTAGTTCCCTTTTGAACGCAGACAGCGAACTTACACTTTTTAGAAATCTAGGTAGTAAATTGTGCCCCATCGAACGTGATCATTTTTTTTCCAAAGTTAGTTTTGACCTTTGGTAATACAAGATAGCTAGCCCGTCGCAGATTATTTATGGAATGAAACATAAAATAAAGAAATTTAGTTGTATCAAATATCAAAATTATAAAAGTATTTAAATACAATTTCATTTCGTTTAATTGACGAAACAACCAATTTGGGTTTTAGTACAGAGATATGTTCGCTTGGTCGCAAAATCCGATTGTATATTCAACTTTCCACGGTCTATTTTTATAGACATTTAAGAGCAAATTAACCTGAATTAAAAGAGTAAATAGCATTCCCTGGTGACCTGTTACTGTAGTCTCGTTGATTTATCTTGCTTCATTACATGACGCTGGATATTTCAGTGAAGCCGCTCTGGATATCGGAATTTGGTTGCGACTGTACATTTAACAAAAAAAATAATATAGACGATGAGTAAAGTGATACATTTTTCAAATTGATTTGATATGTATTGCTTCTGTTTGTAGTTTAAAAATATGGGATTTTTAAAATAGTAAACCATGACTACTATGAAGCCTATTGTTTGACTGTCTTGCTTAAAGTCTAGGTTGTTACGGAATTCTTTTCTTATATAAGACATGGGGCAAAGGAGCAGGCGGGAAGAGAGAAGTGCTAACCGCCGCCTATGGACACATGCAATGCCAGGATGCTTATAGGTGGGTTGGCAGCCTTTATAGGCAATCCTTTATATTTTGATATTCTCTTCTTTTGAAGTCGTATCAGTTCGTACATACGTCCGCGGGCAGCTGGTTTCACAAAGTCTTATCGTTTTGTGGAATATATGTGAGTAGAGGCTTGAAGGATTGATTTTCATATTAAACTATTGCACGTGATATACTGAAGACACATTTTAAATAACTTTTGCAGTAAAAATTGCTTAATATGAAAATAATGGATCCGTGAGCCGTATTGGAACTACTGCCGTACTTTATTTATTTATACTCTTACCAAAATTTATGCCTTTGTAGCAACACTAGAATAGTATAATAATACAATGTGTATTTTTGTCACATAATACTTGTTGGATTCTTGGCAATGTATATTGTTTTATTAAAAATACAATAATGTAGTTGAGTTTTCATCAAACTCGATTTCGGGATTTCTATGAATAATTTTGACCAAAACTAAAGAGCATAAATATAAGTATAAAGACACACACACTGTAGTGTTTTAAGGTTGTGAGTACACGAAGGAAGATTAACTCTTTGATCATGTCACGCGAGTGCGTAGCGATCCCAATCTCATGTAATTAAATATGTTCTGTGCCCTTTTAATAAACCAATTTATTTACTCCGTATCTTCCTTTTTCATTTAAGACACATTAAAGCTTCGCAATCTCCTCGCCAGTCTCCACCAATTAACTTATCTTTTAACATATACATCCATACTAATAATGAGCCCGGCTTAACTTTTGATTTTGGTATGCCGAATTTGAAAGAGAAGTAATTGTCTGTTTTGATGGTACAAAATTGTGTAATTTTACTTGCGTCCGCTATCTAGAAATCGCAATAACAATAGCCTAAACAAATTAATAAGAAATCTGTTTTTTTTTAATAGTAGTAGTAATAGTAGTCATTTCATTTATGTGCAAGTGGCACATAAAGTCTAGAAAGTGTTGATTCATAGATTATAGTATTCCCAAACATACACTACATTTTGGTATATTTATTGCAACAACAGGAGTTGGTAGATTTCAATTATTAATTCATAGTGGCAGGCGCAGTGAGCTTGCCCTGTACAAAAGATTTCAACGCGTTTAATTTTATCTAACAACTGTCACATTAACATAATGGCACGATACCGAAGTTACATTGAATTTTGCTTCAAATCCAAAGTTGAATTTAATTTGTTGTCTTCGATAACGAATGTATTATTTATTGCCTGTCTTTGAGAATAAATTCGCACATAATTTGACGCATTTTTTTGATTTAATGTCGACTAAGATAATAAATTTTTAGCTATATTCTTATCTCAGTGGAATGTAAAAAACTGGTTTAATTAATTAAAATTTGGTTTTATAGTTATAATTGAATATTAAAGTAATATTTATTAGTAAAGACAGACATTCTTTGGAGAGATACAAGTTCTACCCAAATATGTATATTGAATTCACTTTTTTATATATTTATAATCGTTTAGAGGATGTGTAGTATAGGTATATGTCTGACATTGCTGTAATATACCCTATATTACGCGCTCAAAGTTTATTTTTTTTTGCCATAAGAAATTGAAAACATCGTACTTTTCGCTGATGTTCTTCAAGATAAAACAAGTTATGTTTCGATGCTAGAACCAGATGGTTCCTAATGGCATCATGGGCGTCACAAAGTTACCCTCGGCGATCATCGGCTCAAAACCTATAAATATATCGAGAATAACGAAATGAAAAGAAACAAACATGACTGTCATTTCAATTACCTATTTCAACCGTGTGCATGAATTTATCTTGACATCAAGATAAGGCTTACTAGATTCCAGGCGATAAGCGAGACGTGGGCGAGCCTGAAAATTCCAGACATTAAAACAGCAATAAATAAAAACTCTTATTAACTGGCATTTGTTTAAACAGAAGTCTAGACTTTTAATTAAAATAATTGGTTGAATTTATACGATATCAAAACGTTAAACTCGAAGATTAAAATGTCTACAGTTCTATAAATTATAACTTCCTTATATATGTAGTTTTATCGCGCGTTAACCAGTTTTTTATCGGCTTGTGGATTAACATTTTGATGAAAAATAATCCCATTTATACACTGGCAAATTGGACGGAACAAAACATTCAGCTATAGCTCATTTTTAGTGTGCTTTTGCATTTCTCAAATGAGTTCTTATTTTAGATTTGTCCTGGCAGATAAGTGCAAGATCATGGAACATGGTTAACATATGAACAATCTATGTTGCTTTGGATTGTCCAAGCCGAAAGGGCTATCAAAAGCACTAGACTTTATTTAGTTCCTAAACCCAAGCTTCAAATCAGTGCTTAATAACCTGTCGAGCACAAGTACAAGCTCATAAATTTATAATTATTAAACGTTTACGAGCAAATCTAAATCAATAAATAAAAAACTGTACACGTTTATGTTACAACAAGCCGCAAGCCAATTATTATAATTAAAATATTTCCATTACAAGTTACGTTTGTAAGCTCATCTTAAACAGTGGCTGATCGAGTCGGTTAGCAATTATTCACGCTGTATTACTTAGACTCTTTATCTGGTAGATAACAGCGGAGATAAAACAGCTAGTCCATTTGCTGCCAGTGACAAGGTGCAATCTGCGAAACGTATTATTGTTCGGGCCGTTCGATAAGCTCTGAGGTTTATACATTTTTTAATCTATGGTCTGAAAACTAGGGTTTTAATTAGGTGAAAAAAGTTTATATTTTATAGAACAACACCAAACAAATAAATAACTCACATTTGCATATATAATATTACGATAAAAGACGATTGTCAAGGAGTTAGCGGCCATTTTAAGTACGGGTGGGGTCAAAACGAGCCCGCCCCGCGTTTCCGCTAAGGATAATTAATAAATAATACTACATCATTCCCCCTTTCAAATTGACGCATCTGTTTAAAATTATTCATTTTTAGTTGTTTGTTTAGATTATACTTTTGCCATGTGTCATTTTTAATCGATTGTCTTTTCACACCTTTTATTGATTTGCTTATAAATTATTCAACCTTTTGATATAGTCAAAATAAACAACCTTGTCAAAATAATATTTCCATTGAGGTTCTGGGTCCTAATTTATATATGTTATATTTATATTTATTTATATATATATATATATATATATATATATATATATATTAATAATTTAATTCAAACGGATGGTTTAACAAACTGTTTTTTTCTTCCTGCTTATGTGACTAATGTAATTCTTTCTCATGTATTTACTAGCTAATTGTATTTAAAGATATTTAAAGTACACATTTAAAAAATCAGGCTCATAAGTATTAAAGGACACTAATCTTATATCCTTTACCAATTAAATGAAAGTTATCATTAATATTTAAGTTAGATGTAAAGCTCTCTCTGGGCCTTACATCTAACTTAAAATCTTTAATCTTAATCTTCTTTCGTAATCTTTTAAATGATTTGTCTCCGTGAAGGCACCTATTTAAAAATATATTATAAAGAAGTTTAACGTTTTGAGTTATATAAAATATATAAAGAAAACAAAAGTAAAAATTATCTTTGTCCTTACATATGTTCGTGTGAGAAGAGTGTTTGATTGTTAGTTATAATTAATGAACTTGCATTTTTCGTTACTGCAATGTGAAACACCTGAAATTGTAGTCACTTTATACTGAGAGAACATTTTCTCTTTCCGTTAATCTATGAATGCAGTGACGCTTATGAATAATTTACCAGTGTTTATCTACACTGGTTCATTCATATTTATTATTATAACAGCTATTTATTCAATCCGAAGTCGTTTAAAAAAGTTTTTTTGCTTTATTGTACTTGGGGAAAAGCTTGAATCGTTTTAATTCCAACTAAGTCCTTTGCACAAAGTTAATTCTTGAAACCGCCTCCGCAGATGTAAAGCTTTTGTCTGCAGGTCCTATATTCTCAACGCTTTAAATCGTATGTTTTTTTTTCAAATCACGACTGTCTCCTTTTCTTTCACCCGTCAGTTATTTTTGTAGAGGCCTGCTTATGAGTATCGTTTATTTTGGTCGTACTAAAGAATTTCTTTTTTAAACAGGATTTTTTTATATTTAAATGGTATATGGTTATAATGCAATAAATTCCGGAACTTCTAAGAGAAGATGCATTTTATAATGTAAAGATTATATTCGTATAAATCTACTAGCTGACCCGGCAAACGTTGTTTTGGCATACATGTGATTTATAGCAATCACTTTTTTAGATCAATAAAAAACAGGGTTTGATCGTAGAGGGGTATAAATATAGGGTTGTTTTTATTTCTGTATGCTGTATCATATAAAAATAAAAAATAAGAAATTTTGTCTAAAAAAAAGTTTGTTAGTCGATTCTCAGACCTACTGAATACGCATATAAAATTTCATAAAAATCGGTTGAGCCGTTTCGCAGGAGTTCAATTAAGCAACCCCAAATTAACTTGGGTTGGGATTTGATTCTGTTTTAAATGATGAACATACCAATTGAACAATGGAGCTGCAGTTTCAGATAATTGCATACGTAAATACTTGTTAATGGGTTCGCCACGTTTCTGAGACGTTTTGAAACATTCAATTTACCCCAAATCAACGTGAAAGCCTCAAAGGTGCAATTAAAGCGATACTCGCTGCAGGATATAATCTGTTCGCTGTCAATAATCAGATATTACAGCATTGCTACGCTGAAATCGTTCCTATCCATGCAAATTAATGGAGATAAATTGTCTATTTGGCACAAGGTTTTACATATGACATTGATAAGTAACAAAGTTATAAATTGTCCTAAGTTTTATGAAAGTGTGATTAAGAGAGTAAGAGATCTAAAAGTTTAGTGTTATATTGGTTACTGTCATTGAAACGTAGGATTGATGCTTGATTTGTTCTATTAAGTAGGAGAATAAGCATGTGCCTATTATTATAGGCTCATAGTTTCTGACATTTATGGATCTAAAAAATATCGGTTACATTACTCTGATTTTAGAAAGTTTTTATATCACATATAG
Organism: Pontia daplidice; assembly: GCA_963693355.1. Classification (NCBI taxonomy): domain Eukaryota; kingdom Metazoa; phylum Arthropoda; class Insecta; order Lepidoptera; family Pieridae; genus Pontia; species Pontia daplidice. Next base: position 116,039 of record CAVNZL010000084.1, read on the forward strand.
AACGAAAATTTGTTGTACAGCCGACACTCAGGACCTCAGGGTCGCATACAAGGCTAACATTTCTCTAAATAGATTAAACTAGAGAAAGCTAAATCATTATTTCAGGGTCCAATCCATGGATACAATTGCGTGTGATTTAAATTAATTGTAATGTTGGGTGCGATAGAATAATGTCAGTTCCGTTTCACTGTATGAATATTTAATGAATGAATATTTCGCTGGTGCGGTGACAGCACAAAGCATTTAGCTCATTGTAGTCAGTCAAACGTGTACATATTTAGGTCACGTTTTAGGAGAAAAAATTCAGATAGTGTTGACCTACACCCGTACACCCCGAACCTAAGGTTTACATTTTATCAGAGTTAACAGCAAATTAACGGACATCGAGGTGGACTGTAATTTCCACCAGTTTCACCTTCACGTTTGCGTTCCACGTCAGAGGTGTTCTGTCGTTAAGGCGTTTTTCACCGCGCACCACCACTATGTTGAATTAGCTGGTAGAAAACTTCTTAGCTATAACAAAATCTTAAATAACTTGTGGATATGTCTCTAACATTATATCGGTCAAGTTACTGTCTCCTCAATATTTCTTGTCATGATATAAATCTCGATTCTATTGTTGAACAATTTGTCCTTGTTTTTGTCATTTCCAACTAACGGCCATACCAAGATGAAGCTTAACTTCGTTAAACAATTTAACGCTGACAGCCATTGGGCTACGAACAAGGTAACAAAATTACTAGTCATGATTAACCCGTCGTGATAATCGCGTTTTGAAGTTTTTATTAGTTTTTTTCACGTCAAGCAATTAACCTGAAGTGCGGTAACTGTATCTAATGGTGTATTGACGGAGCCTCTGGGAGTTACGTGGTAATTGAATGTCGTGAAGTACCGTGGCGAATGTATAGACTACTGTTTGTGTATAGACAGCAAATTTTTCCGCATATTGCACGTTTTTAATTTCCGATATATGATATCAGTGAAAAATAAGGGATTCATATAGCTTTGGGTAAGTTTCAAATTCGGTTCTGGGGTATCAAAACTATTCGTTTGGAAGTTAAATGAGGTGATTTTAGTGTAAATGTGTCCTCAATAAAATGATCATTAATTAAGAGCGAGAGAAATTATCAAGTGAAGCGGAATTGATGAGACCTTCACTTCTCGATGTTGACAATTTTATTTCTTATACAATTTAAGTGTAAAGAATTTAGTCTTAATAAAAGAATAAAATTATTAACTTATTTTACTTTAAAATTCTTCATATTTATGTCGTTATTTTAAATAATTACTAATCGCATATTTATGTTTAAAATCCACTTCGTCTCAAATAAGGTGAAATTGTGTTAATTAATTTATATAATATTAGAATATAGTGAATGACTATCTGTTTAAACTTCTTAACACGTGTACCAAAAAGTAAGTGTATGAAGTTTATCCAAACATTTATCAAAACCTAAATGCTATATTATAAAGCCCGAAGATTAACTGCCGCGTTTTTTTTTATTTTTTTATTTATTATTGCTTTAGAAAAATAATTAGTACATATTGTTAAGAAGTATCGTTTTTTCACTATATGCCCTCTTCACCTCAGCAAATTGCTAACATTGTAATGAAATCGTTTGAATACTTAATTCCGCAAGTAATCGCCACAAAAAGGAGCATCGATCGATGCTTAAGTTTTTGCACCTTGTCAACGCCTCTATTGGCGTGCATTGTTGTTAGTGTCAGTAGTTAACATCGAAATGAACGTAGATAGCATTTTGTATGTCGAATTTTTTATACGTAGATTAGCGGTGATTAGTTTTGTGGTGTCTTTATTTTTAACTCAAATCGAAACTTGGAGAGCTTTATAGCGCCATGTTTTATATTAATTTTTGGATGTACAATGTTTGATTATGATTCATTTTAGTTTGAGAATGTCCATCTAGAGATCTTTATGCATAGAGAAATGAATAAAATCCTTTCACAGATACAAGTTTAACAATTTGGTATATAAAAACCAACAGATAATCAGTCATGAAAATTTGAACATTAAATAAAATTTTAGAGAAAGTCAACCGTAGGATATAGAAATATGTTATAGCAGACTTAGCTATTAATTTAAATCTTGCCGTTTGGTGAAAAATTTTTTATCCATATTTAGGGATAATTTAAGCCCATTCTTACTCTCTTATCAACAGTGTCCTTACTGTAATATTAATGTTAAATACAACAGGTGTGTGCTAAATGTCTACAATTAGTATGACTTGTCCCTCACGCGAAGTGGGCCCTAATAACAAGGTTCCTGTAATGACAGTTGCGCCAGAGTGCCTCCCTGCTGAGTCAGCAAACTTGAATGACGTTGGCGCCTACTAAATATTCCCCTCAGAGCTATCCCATATACTTTTACCCTTATCTCAATCTTAACTAGTGTATAGATTTGAATGAAATAAGTTGTACAATATCCTCACACGTGTCGGGTGTGAAGTCGTACTAGTTATAATATCCGTACCAAATGTATAATGTCAGGGAATTATTTCAATCCCTTTTTTTATGGTAACAAATCTGTTAAACATATTTTCTTAGTTTTCATGTAGAAACGTCAAATATCCACGGCGAATAAATGGACGATTTCATAGAATTCTGATTTAAGCAGTATTCACTTTGAAGAAAAATACATTTTAATTCTAAAGATTTTATCGTACCTATAATTGTTTTTAAATTATAAATGTTAAAATGAAGAGGATGTTGGAAATTGCGTTGACATTTTGGTACTCTTATAAAGGGCGGTGTAATCACGTCATATTTGTCATATTTTTGCAACTTACTCATTGTTATCTCGAGCTATTCTTGGCATGAGTTTTATCTAATTTACGTGTTCATTGTGGTCTTTGTCATTTATCTCTTGAATTGGACAAAGTAAGACAATAGACGAGCAGACAGATGACAGACGGCATTTGTCTTAGAGATTAAGTAAAATACTGACAAATGAAGTTGAAGCCCTGTGAGGAATTATATAAATGAAATTGAAATTTATTAGATGTTGAATTCATTTTAAAAATACATATTCCTTTGGACAGTATTTTATGTATCCTTTTTCCAAATTTAATTTTAAAAAAATTTGTACATAGCCTTCTTTAAAAGATCATCGATTAACAATTAAAATAAATCAGCTAATATAACAAATAGATGTTATAAAGAAGCAATAAAACGTTCAATTGTTCACAGTTCAAGGTTCAGTTTTTGCCTCATACTATGTAGCAATTAAGATTGGATTCGATATGTAAATAGGCCAGTCTGGTTTTCCCTTATTCCTCTTATTTAATATGGTAATTCATCGTCAGCATTGTTTTATTTCCCGTCGTATCCGGTTGAAACTCGAGCCACTCTCGTTTGCACCTTGTCAGTGCTACTGATCCCATCAAAGCCTTAATTGCTCATACTTTAAAATGCACGTTCTTCACGCCTGTAATTTGGTTTCTATTGAAAGAATTATGTGATAGCTCAATTGGTTATGAGAATTATGTGAGTAAATATGTAGTGGAGAACGATAGGTGCTTGCTTCGTTGGACATACGTCATTTTAAATAAAGTAAATTTAAGTTTTAGTTTTTTGGTTCATGGTTCGTTATTATTATATATATTATTATTATATTATATTTTTCCTATTCTATGATTTTTCTCTAACAAACAGTTTTATACTAAAATTACCACTTCTTTTAATCTTTCAATTATTACTCACTTCCTTTACAGCACTTACGCTTAAATTTGATTAAGTGTAAAATCTAACTTTTCATGGTTTGACAATATCATAACAATATTTACTTCGACAAAAAATCACTTGCCAAATAAACTGCAACTGAATAACAAATTAATTTTACACAGCAATTACTCAAGTGGAGAAAAACGAATACCGAAAAATATACATCATAACATCAACGGTTTTTCTTAATGTTTTTCTTTGAAATAGTTAGTTTACAGTGAATTGAGTCATCGTGCATTTTTTCGTGGCTACTCGTAAGTTCTCACGCGCCTCTCAATCTGATTGTCGTAAGTGTGGGCCGATAAACGTACTTAACGTGCCGCAACTTGTAATAATACTAGCTTTACTTTGTGAAGGGCATTTGAGACTGATTTTTATTAAATACCTTAAGCTATAGTTTATACAAGAAATTCCATAAGTTCGTTCCTTAAGTGAACGCATTGAAAATTTACACCAAAACACAAAAGATTAATATTTACTATTCGATTTATAAACCTATTTTTTAACCGTATTGGAGTATGCGTATACATAGTAGTATGAATAACACAGTATCAGGAAATGTTGGTCAGGAATTCATATTCTTAGTCTCGATGTATGCAATGAGTTATTAACTATTGCAAATTCAGTGCTTTGTGTTGAGTATCGTCCGAATTCCTGTGGTGCATTAGACAGTCAGGGAGTGGGCAGGAGCATAACTGGGACGAAAGTTATGAACGTATGGAGATGCGGCGAGGGCGGACAGCGAGATGAATTACTTAATAGACACAGATATGTAATGTCTTTAACACTTCCTCATTCGAATTGAAATGTTAGATGATGTAGGCCCATTGTGGAGTTATTTACTTAGTAATTTATCGGGTGCAGATACATTTTATTCATACTATTTGTTGGTATAGAAAACGTGTTTAATATTCAATTTATTATAGAATATATGTACGAAAATTTAACAATTAAAATTTAGCTCATAGCAAATAAATCGACGACATTATTCAGGAACTAGTAATTATTTCGAGAGGCATTTACCTATGTTTATTTAAAATTTCTAAATATAATATCAACGTTATGTCAATATTTTTTTCGAATTACGAGATCAATTGCACTCAATTTGAAGTCGAATGGAATTGCTGGACAGAGTCTTAGGCTTGGATGCTAATCTACAGTTTTTGAATTTTTTAAGATTATCTATACATAGAAGTTTACGATAGCGGTGTATATCAATCACATATCTACCAACGTCTATCTGTTGCCGGCGACAATGATCGCGCTCTCAAGCCGGCTGTGGGTTGGTTACGTGCACTGACACGATCTAGCAGATAAACTCTTAAGCATTTATGGTATGACTTGAATAATAAATTTGCAGAGACTATCTAGTTGTTATTTTGATGTATGTATTAGCGACAAGAATCTCTTACGCCTTTTATTCTCAAACTGCTACGATCTTGTACTGGATTGTTTTAGGGATTTTAAGTTCAACGCTTATTCTAAACACGAACTCAAATGCATGCACTTATCTAGTGGGAAGTGTATGCTGAGCGTAACCGCCTGTTATGATATTTTCCGTAAATGGTTTGAAGAGTATGCTTATTTAGAGTATAGTGAATGTCTCGTTTGACTCAACGCTATCGATGTTGGTTCGACTTAAGCTCTCATGTAATTCGTTGGTTATAAATGAGTACTTTTGTATTTGATTAGTTGTTTATCTGGCGGCTTAAGCTTTCGACTCTTAACTCTGTTCTGTGTTCCATAATTTTGCTGAACTGTTGTTTCAATTAACACTACCAAATTTTTGGATATAAAAACTGAATTTTCACTAGTGGTATTTAAATAACGTTTAAATAGACGCCTCCAGTCAGGTATGTATGCATTAAATGCCTGACTGAGTTAATAGGACAAAGAGAGTCACGTTTCAGCTCAAATGCCATTTGCTCAATGGAGTCGCGTAGAGCGTTAACGAAGTGCAAGTCGACCTAATGATTTATCGTTTATTAGGTATGTCAATTGGGCTGATGGAGAAATAGAATTTTATATACAAACTGTATCCTCGCGGAAATTCTGCAATTAGCGTCGTTAGGTTCAATTTTTTTTAAGAAATAAAATAGAAACGGATGGTCTCGTTGCATGTTATTTTCACAACATAACTTTAATCTTCGTAATTTGAATTTAAGCAAATTCTGGTGTCCTTGATCGTATTTTTAAATATTTGACATGTGTTAATATTATAAAGTTGTTGTTTTGACTGTATTCAACAGCGCTACATTGCTGTCGTATTTATGCCTCGACACAATCTCGGTTTATAGCGTACTAGAAAAATGCATTAACCCACATTTTATTGCTGACAAACATAACTATAATATACCTGAGATGCAGTAACGTTAATGCGTCTCAACGTTCACATTTATTAATTTTGTCTTAATTGCAGACGTCAGGCGTGTTTTCTTTGAAGTTTGTAACCCTACTTAGTATAAAATTGCATTACGGTCTTCCACTGTAAGTCCATAATAAGGAGCGAACGCTGAGCGACGCTGGGATCCTTTGTAAAAGCGCTCGCCAGCAAGAACTACGCTCGACGCCGTGAATAATACGGAAAAATATTTTCCTCTACAGCACTCGACTCTAGAGCCCAACTCGACCGCGCCGACTTTTCCGAGGTAGACTTTTGTTACTTTTAGCAAACGCTGCTAAAATGGAATTGTGTTGGCATACTTTAGTGCACAACTATAAAGTGCTCGAACAAGGAGGAAACAGTTTTGTCTAAGAGGCAGATACACAGAATGTACTGGAAACTTAATTTAATGCAATGCTTAAAGGCAGTTTAATTTAATTAATAAGTGATGTTTTAACGTATAATTAATTTAGCAATTCGCTTGGTTGATAATAATTTTGTGATTAACAATAAAAATCGAGCCTTCAATGATTCAATGAAATCCTTACTATTATTAATCAATTAATTAATGTAATCAGATTGGGAAGAAGCTGTACATATACGTTATGAATAATGAAAGACCTTATCATGGGTCCGCTCATTGCAATGATTGTTTAAAATAAACATTATAATTACACGTCCGTCAGAGATTATGTCGGTATTAGAACTTTGAAAATACGATTCCCATCCAGCGCTACTAATGACAGAAATTTGGTATCCGCGGCCGCCGCGATTTGCATTGGGCATTCGCTAACAAGACACGTTCTTGTAGAATTGCGTTCGCGAAAGAACCCTCTTCAAACAAGCCATTTCTATTTCAGCTCGCAAACGCTTGTTTAATGTTTGGCCCGTATAGCCTCGGCTAACACTTAACGCTTTTTGCATACGAAAGCGGCCGACAACAGTTCACCTCGGTGTCTCGTTATTACACTACTCAGTATTCAGCCTGGGCATAGTTGAAGGTCGAGTTTCTGGTCGCTCTAATGAACTATGTTATACAGCTACTTAGTCAAAGCTACTGCACCGCTCGTTTCTACAAGGCCATATAAGGTATACTTTTAACATCGAATGTATATAATACTGCATTTTGATTTTTCGTCTTTATACAATAAACAGACCAAATAGTGATTGAAATGGTAAAGAATTTTAATATGAATCTATTGACACTCGTTCAAAATTAGAATGTGAAAACATTAAGTAATTACCGTTAAGTGTTCTCTTATCAAAGAAAGTTATAAAATCGAGTAGCCAAAATGAGTGACCGCACTTAACAAACGGCTTATTAAAGGCAATTACATGAAATGTTAAGATAAACGATCGTACTTAATCCAGGAGTTAAAAAGTTGACGCGATATAAAGATACGAGTTGAAAAACTACAATATTTTATACCATTAATCAGCGTCGCGTTGAATGTATAACAAAGCTAGCACTTAATAATTCAAGCGATTGAGGCCTGGTCTAGTGTTAACGTCTAATCATTGTGTGGGATGTAATTGAGGTGAATCGTTGCTTTCATTTTATCTTAATTTATACATTTCGAGCGCTAATGCTGCTGTGACCGCTTGTCACTCACGGTAACAAGGTGTTATGCACCTGTTCTCTTATAAATTAAGATTGAGAAAAATTATATTAAAAGTAATTTTAATGTTTTCGTTTTTTGGATATAACTAGTGTGAGTATAAATACTGCTACGTAAAAACTTTTTTTTTATTTGCAACACGATGACTTAACCATTTTGAAATGCACAGAAATATGAAGATATCACCTTTACAAAGATTTTTTTACTATTGAAATATTTGACTCTTGCGTAAGTGATGGTTTGGTGGCACTCACAAAAAAATATTTTGTGAAAATGTAATGAAAACTTCAGCCAAAGTGAATCCAAGATACCTGTTTTGAAATCTCTTAACAATCCAGTATTTAAGAATATACAGCGGACTTTCCAGGAATCTTTTCATCACCTCTAAAGATTTGAGTTAAATATAGGGATTATATTTGTAGGTTTTATTTTTTACGATATATTTAACTCCTTATATAAAAAATTCAAATGACCGTAAAAACAAATGTCATAAATATTCCTATTTGTTACGCACGGCTTCCCGACAGGTGTATTACAATTAGTGACAAATTGATCGAATAGGGGAATAATTAGTGACCTCCGTTGCGTGTCTGTCTTGATTGATTGTGGCGTCGATGGGATCGTTGCTGGTTTTTTTATTTCACGAGTCGTTTCTGAACCACGTTGTGTAAATTGTCGAATTATACAATACTCAACGGGGCGTGGCTGTGCGTGTTTATTTAATTTTCGATATGTTTTGTCTCTATTACATACGTGAAGTAACGTGGGAAGCGTGAATTTGGTAGCTGTATGTGTAAGACCGTTCCGAGAAAACACTAATTAAAAGAAAGATTTTATCGTTTACGTAAGAAAAATGGTTTTCTGAAATACCAGTAGTTTTGGATCGAGTTTTTTTTACAGATGATTCATATATTTACCGAAAGTGTTAATTGGAGTAATATTTTCGTACATATTTTTGAATAAGCACTCGTGGTGCTTTTAATTAGGTCACTTTCCAAGGTCTTCATAATTTAAATGATTTAAAATCCATATAATATTTATAATACATCAGTAGCAACGCAGTTTGATTAAATCCGCTATAAGTATCGGAGAGGGAAAATATGTTTATATTGTTGATTGCATGTCCTTTTTTGATAGATCTGTAGTAAGCGTTGCAATACAGAAACAAAAATGTATAGTGAAGCGAGTTGCTTGTTAAGTTATTGCAACAACGTTCCATGAATATAACCAGAGCAATACTAGAACAAGGTCAGCTTAATGCCGATGCAAAGTTCCACTTTGGGTCATGAGTTCTTATATCAGATAAGTACAACAATTTGTCTATTGTCATTTCGTTGACCTTGTTGTGACAAAAAAACCGTTACGCTTATCAAATATATGAAGATTCATAATAGGATCCATATTGGTAGAACAATCGAATTTAGGTCAAAAATTTAACAATAGTTTGAAGCTTTTCTGGTCGTTGCAAGTCGTTTGGAATCTAAAGGAACTTTCTAACTTTCAGAGAATATTCTTTTAAAATGTCGTTTGTCGTTTATCTATAGTCTTAATACAATTGTAAGTTATGTTTTATTTTGTACCAAAACCAATCAAATGGATCAAACGAGCCAAGTTTGGTGAGATTTCGACTCACGGTACTGATATATTTACTTTATTTATTAAGCTCCATAAAACACTGTCGCAAGAGATCCTCCTTAAGGCGGAAAATAAGCTTGAATTTTCCAAACCATTTACGTGGTTTTGGTTAGAAAGAGTTATAGCCTGTCGTCGTACATTTTGTGTATACCCGCATTGTTGTTAAGTTCAAAGGTCACGTTATGAGCGGGTACTTTCTAAAGTTAACACGGAGCGAGTGAAAACATCCCGGCGCAGACGCCGATGACACACAAATGATAATGTAAATATTGTACTTGACCTATGAACCGATATTTCGGTCACGATTTTGATTATTGATGCGAATTTTATTGTTATTTATGAACCGTGAACACTACTAAAGAGGGTTTTTAATATATAATGCCGTTTGCGTTCGTTACATAAATTATTTTGTATTCAAAGTTAATACCTTATCAAATATATTATATTAACTTAGAATAATAAATTCAAAAATGAATTACACATATTCTAACTAGTAAATTATATGCTGAACAAACTTATTACTTTACGACGATAAAAACAACCTTTTCTCAGCGGCGTGTAACTTTGTAATATGAAATTTAGTCATCATAGAATAGCTAACTATATAACTTACATTACATAAAAAATCCCTATAAAATGTTACGTGTTTTATAATATCTATATTATCTAAACCAATGATCTTACACGACATTTCGTCATCGAACGTGCACCGAACGCTTGCAAAGCCTTATCACAATTAAGATCTACAATTTGAGGGCGGATTTGTGTTACTAGTTGACTACCTTACGTAATCAAGTAGGCCAATCAACTATAATTTGTATTTATAATAGCCAGTGATAAAATTCTCATATTAAATTTAATTGGATTTTTATATTTCAGTTAATGAATAGTATACGATCGGAGCTTTAGTTCAATATTAGCAATTAAAGCAGGTACGAGAATGATATGAGTTTTGTATTGTCCATGAGAGATATACTATGCAAAGATTATAACGAAACGCTGGTGGTCAAAAATGATATGTATAACTAAAAATATAGTCAACCCAAAATAAGTTCCAAGTAGGTTATTTATACCTTGAAGTAAATACTAATTAACGCTTTTAATGCTAACTGAGGAATTAAATTATTTCTCCAATTGTAGGCGTTTACTATTTATTACCTATCTACAGAAGTGGTGTATTAAAATATCAATTGCAAAACATATAGTAATCGACGTATACAAATAAAAGCTTTTTCTATTTTTGTTTATTTTGCAAACCAAAATGGTATGTATGGTAACTTTAGTAAAATATTTATAGATCCCAATGAACATTGAGATTATACAAGTATATGAATCATTAAGTAAACAAAATAAATAAAAATTTTGAGGTACTTCTTTTTTACATATAATACTTCTGTTTAATTTGAAATATACAAAGCACAAATCCAACAGTTTCCCTTACTAAGAAATGTTTACTTAGTTGAAATAAACTGCAGAACAATTCTCTTAGTATCTGAGCAAAGCATCTGAAAACAATATACTGTGAAAGTGAACACGTTGTTTCGTTAAACGAAGGGTGGATAAATAAAGGGTAGCTATCGGTTTACTTGATGGCCAATAAAACCTCGGCTGACTCCGCGGAATGTCAGTAAGGCGATCCTCTAAATGAGTGAGGAGCACCGCGCCCTCACGCCAACACCTGACACGGACACCGGGTTTTGTTAACCTTTTATCACCTTTGGGATTTATACTCCAAATACTATCGCGTAACAATTCGTCTAGAAAAATCGAATAGAAGAATCGATTTATTTTTTATTTAATATTTATGATATGTTTCATTATTAATAAAGTTTTATTTGTTTCAGGTACTGTTACGAATTGATATCACGAGAAAAGGTAGTTTTAAGTTCTAGGTAGTAAATTGTTAAGAGTTGTATATAACCGAATGGTTACTGAAATTATTTATTAATTACTTTTCTTGTTTATTATACCGTTTAGTAAAATACCGTCATTTTCTATTCTAGTGTTAATAGAATTTGTCAGAAGAGTACATTAGTAAAAGTGCATTCGCCTAATGTATTTTTTATGACCACGGGCTTGTCTTTTACAGCCCCATACTTTCCTAAATCAGTAGCTTCCTAATAATTATTTTCCGTAAAGCAGATCTATTAAAGATAATTTTATAGACGATTCCAGTATGGCTGCGTCTAAAGCAATTTACTTTTAAATGCGAAATGTCGCAAAATATCTTCGTTGTTGATTTTCGAACAGTGGCACTAGAGGACATGGAAAGTGCATAAAATATCTGTAGAGATTTGAAGTGCATCCATTTTGCTTTAGCGATGCAGTTTCTCAATTCCTTAGTGGCGCTATTTACCGCTCAGCGAGTGCTTTTCGTTTAACTCGGGATTAGATTTAGCTAATGTTTATTTACGAAAATGGTGTACTATTTAAGTATGCATTCTCGGTTATTGTACAATACGCTAGGTTGTTCTATTTATTGTTCTCTTAATAGATTTTTTCGCGATTATTATTATCTTGTTCTATTATTTATTTATTATTACTTATTCACTGCTTGAAAAATTTGCATATAATTTGGTATGCAGGAAACTGACACACTGGATTAACATCGAGGCTTCTTTGTAAACACATATTTACTAATATTTATAAACAATTACAAGGCTCATTATTGCTGTGGGAAACAGCTCTGCCAATAAATGTTTTGATAAATTCTGCTGATATAGTAAACCCAAACAATCCAACCCAAACAACCTCCCCGCAGGCTGTACTTAAGGCAATTGGGGCATAAAGCGTATATTGTTTATAATATTAGTGCAAATTTAAGGGATATATACAAGTCGACACTAAATCGTTGACGCTATAAAAATGAGAAAATCCAAGAAAATGTTGTTTTTAAATATTCCAGCTGTTGTAAATATAAAAATGTTTCAAGACCCGAGCGTCGGTTGTAAAAGTTCTCTCTACTTATTTAGTAATGCTTAGTGAATACGATGCCATTTCTAAAGGAAGAACATTGCTACTTACGTTCCACGTTTTAGCTTGAGGTTATAAAACTGTAGTCTTAAATTAGTCCTGCTATTTTGCATAGTTATGACCGCTTTTAGTGTTTCTAATAAAATAAATCACTGCCTATATATACATTCTCTTGCGTGAGTTGATTTAACGTATATCAAATTTTATGGCACATTTTTCATTAATCCGTGTTGTAAATATTACTTTAAAGCTGATTTAGCAACATTGAGTGAATCATAGTAGATTTAACCAGGTAAAAGTGTTGCTGCCCAGCTTAATACTAATACCCAGAACAAACTGCTTTTTAAATTTTTGCTTTATACTTTCTGTGCTGCAAAAATGATGGTATTCAAATATTTAAGATGTATTTTAAAATATTTTGTGACAATACAACATTAAAATAAGATTTGAAGCTCTAAATGCGTTTAAGTATGTAAACGTAGCAATTAGGATGGTTTACATAAGGCTATTCGAATTTACCATAAATAATTTCGAAATGATCTCCAATCGATTTCTTAAAGCGCATAATTTACCGTTTGAATGACGAGAAAAATCCAATGGCCCTAAAATACCCCTTTGGCCTAAAATACAACAGTCTAATTAATTTTGCATTGTTAGTATAAACTAGAACAAAATCACCACAATGACTCTAGATCTATTTTGGTTCTATCAAAACGGTAGCCGAATAACGTTCGGGCATACAATGTTGTCACGTACGAACACTGCCGGGGTCTTTTGTTGTCTTCCGCGACAGGTTGATACAATGATGGATGAGCTCAGAAGTGGGTCAAATCCACCATTTGAACCCATTCCGATTCGATCCATTCAATTTAAGCGCTATTGATCATCAACCATTAGGAGTGAATAATCTGAATGGTTCGGTAAAATGCATTGTGCATTGATTGTTGAAAGATATGTTGATAGATAACGGTATGCTGTACGCAATCATTTATTATTTACGTCACCAGGAATAATAGGTATTGGATTATTTCGGCACATAATCTGTATTAATATTAAATATTAATTCTGGAGATTCTATAGTCCACAGACTTGGACTATGAATTAAATTGTCAGGATATACGATGGAGGAGAATAAGCAACGGCAGATTAAACACAGATTTAAGCAAACATTTAAGTATACAGCAAAAAATTGCTCCTAATGAATGTCTGTCCGGGTTAGTACTTATACTAAGAGTAAGACAGTTCCATTCTCTTGGCCTAATTGTATTTAATTATCACGAAAGATCCTGCTAGGAAGGGAAGCAAGGAAACTTAACAGCCAAGCCCGTCGTCGGGACGTAGAGTTAATAGAAGTGCAGTGGCAACCCACACAAGTGTTACCAAGCGTGATATAACCGTTAACAGCTGTAATTACCGCTTTTGTCTTCGCTGCCGAAAATGAGATGCTCTTTGTGCGAGCGTTGTACCGGAATTATTAACTGTTTTAACACTGATGACGTACTGAAGCGATACTGGGTTTACGATCGTGATCCTTATGTTCATTATCCGTTTGAGTACATGTTATAAGGTAATTAATTAATTGAGGCAAGATTGTGTCTCGAATCTAGTTCACAACTGGCATGTTTAAAGGTTTGTAATTCTAATTTAAGCGAGTTTACAACAATGTAAAACTCTAAAATAATCTTTTAAAATGTGTCTAATATTTGAACAAGGGTAAACGTTATTCGGTAATGTATGAGCATTCTCATTACTCAGCCGATACTTATTACACGCGTTTAATACGGTTGAGCTCAAATGTATCTAAATGTTTAACAAAATGCAATATGCTTCGTGAAATATTATTTACGGCCGATCGCGATTTCGGATCACAGGCTGAGCAAGAGAAATAAAAGGGCACAGCCAAGTGAAGGATAAAACTCAGCGAGCTATTTATCTTGAGGTTATCAGAAAACTGCGGTTTATTCGTTTTGACAGTGTAGAGGTTTGCGGCGTAACTTATGTTTGTATATAGTTATTTATATAACTGTAGTGGTGGAGATATATATCGTGCTCTGGTGTAAATATGTGTCGCATTTGATGAGAATATAGCTGTAATAGCATAGCATTAGAAATAGCAATTTTAATGTGCTAAACATTACGTCCATATGTGATGTTTAGCCAATGTCCATATGTTATGTCAACACAGCTACGATTCGGTGTTACCACTATTACAACCGTAAGACTTAGTTATAAAGACTTACTTAGCCTACTCACTATAAAATTTAACCACAATTACACCGCATATAAATAGTTTTGCCTACGTATGTTACAATTATCGCTTGTATCCTATCTATTGAGAATGTTACAGATTTAAGCTTCACTCATAGTTCAGCTATACGTCTCACGTTCGCGTATCGTTTTGTTTTAGTTTCGTAGGCGGTGATTACGCGTTGTCCGTCGGACGAGAACGAGGTGAGAACGTCAATTTGCACGCGATGGAACTCGATTGACTTGTGTCTAGCACCGGTTTGCAATTACGTTTTTTGAACTGCGAAATATGTAGATTGAGTGTGAGGTTTCAAATCGTGAAGAAATGACACGGCCGAGGTGGTTCACGGAGCGCTGACCAAAGCTGACCAAGAGTCCAGGAGTAAATTTTGATTTTATAACAGAATGAAAAAATATTAATCAAAGTCAAGAAGTTTAGATTTAGTTCTGAGAATTAGCGGTAAATATTGTTTTATTTAAATATACTGATGTTCTTCTATAAATTTATAATTTTAATAGTTGGGGTCTATATACTAAGTATCAGTACGGAACAGAGTTACAAACTTTCCGTGATGATTCCGGGAATAATTTGACACGCTTGAGTGAATTCAAAGTTAATAACCAAGTACATATATATGTACCAAAGCGTTGCTAGGCTCTAGGTACTTGCTTTTGTATGCTCGTTGCTTTCGGGTGGCTTATGGCTTAAATCACAGTTTAAGTTAAACAGTGAATCTCAGTGATCTATATTTAATATTGTTAGTATTTTAGCAATCAAATCAATTTATTATTATCAAAGATGTATTTGAATTAAATATAATTTTTATTGTAATGGTTCAGTATTTTGGATCTAATGGCTTACAAACAAACAAGATATATACAATTGAGGGCTTTCTTGTAGGACGATTCAGGTGAACATTATCGTCATACATTACGTATGAGGAATTTAGCTTTGATTTTTTTGGTTCTTTTAAACCTGTAGTATTCTGATATACTACTGATACTTCTGATATAATGTAAATTTTCATTAAAATCCATTTAGTATTCAGCGTGTTATACTGTTGTTAAATTATCCTGTGCCAAATAAACTAGTGAACGGTCTCCCCATACTTACAACCCACTAATGTTAATGAATTTCGCGACATACCTAACGCTATACGTTGAATTACGTAAAATGCTCACAGTTTTTATATTTTGCCAGGATTAAAAAATTACATTGCACATTTTTCAGGGAACTGTTTAATTTTAATATGGTGTTACACGTTTTGAAATGTACGTATATGTATTTCGATGTAATCCTTCCGAGCGTGATATTTTATAGTCGTAATTGATATATATGTGTATGTCGCGGATTCAACCGGGCTTAAATCGTAGGGTAGGTCGTCACTATCCGCCATTTTGTTTTACTTTGTAAGTCAGTCAACCGGCGCAGGCGTCTACCCAATCGCAACTGAACTAAAACACTTGCTTCAGCTTCGATTCAACACACTGCTGACAGACATGTCAATTGTCATTGACACTACTTTTTCATAGGAGTGACTGATCAATGGCGCCACTATCATATTGTTGCCAGTAAAATTATTTATATTTAAATAAATTCCTAACATATAGTATAATATATTAATATTCTAATATTTTGGCCGTAACGCATTTTTGTATTCCTTTTTATCATATTTCAAATATTGATATTATATGTTTGTGGGCTTTAAATTGTTCTACATTTCAAAGAAAGTTTCGCTGGAATACAAAGTGCCATATCGATATGATATTTTGATCTGCTTTATATAAATAAGAATATTCCAACTCATGTTTCGAAATATGGTACGGCGTTTGAAGCTGGTTTTAGTTTTAGGCTATTATTATATATTCAATGTGATAGGCGCTTCTTCTAGTTTTCGGGAATTATTATTAGCAATGATCATTCAATAGTATATTTAAGTTTTTAGGAATAATATAAATATCAAACCTACATAAATGTTAAAGAAATTCGAGCACTCCAAATGTTTCTAAAAAAATGGTGATACTCCAAAGAAAACTGACATATGAGTATATTAATTTATTTGTTAGGAGAAAGTCTTCAAACGTTCAAATATCAAATGTGCCTTTACCGTTTACATGCTTGATGCTAACAAGGCGCCACTCCGCGAGTCATACAGACAGAATACAGAATTTGCAGTGATACAATGAAATCAATGTCTGAACTTTTTTTAAATGCCATACAAGTTTGTATCAACCACAAGAAGGGTAATTTATTACTCTAGAAAATTAAAAT
Source organism: Pontia daplidice (assembly GCA_963693355.1). NCBI lineage: Eukaryota > Metazoa > Arthropoda > Insecta > Lepidoptera > Pieridae > Pontia > Pontia daplidice. The sequence continues at coordinate 132,909 of CAVNZL010000084.1, forward strand.
AATGACGAAACCAATAACATACAACAGTAGTATGTTAAACATCATCTTGACTAAATTGATTGTGTTGTTGTTGTTATTTATTTGAATTATAAGTTTCCGCCTACCTAATCTTTTTTCAACCTACATTTCCGCGTACACCTAAGGTTTAAGAAAACTTCTCGATAATGTTTTATTTTATTTAAATAATACTTATTATTTAAATTTAATTTTTACCTAATTTAAATTATTGTTAGTATTGGAAAATCTATGTGTCAAATCACGTTGGTGTTACTGTTGAGATTGTATTGTACTGTGCTGCTGAAGGTACATGTACTGTGCCTCTCACGGCAGGCGGTAACAGGCCGTTTTCATTTTTTGCTTAAAGTAATTTGCATCACCTAGAACCAATTAGAGTAGGCGCAACGAGAAAATTGGTTGGTCAAGAATTATTGTGAGAAAAAACAATATTTAACACTTACATTAAATCTACTTTTTGATGTTGGTAATTTTATGTTTTTGTATTAATCGTCGTATTAACAACGGATTTTTTATGTGACTTGTACTTACTAAAAGGAAATAAATTGTAATACCTTTATTCACGTAAATGTTAACAAGTATGTGATGTAAATGATTAACAATTTCTTTGAAAATAAAAAAAGACTAAATAAAATTCATATGTAAAATATTGTACCATTTCGCTGCTGGGGTGAATCATTTGAAAGGACAATCAAGATCGGGCAACAGACAAGTTATGCGACGCATAAAAATGCCGTCTTATACATACTCTTCTTTCTGTATTTAATATTTAACATATATTTGTTTTAAAAATTAATTTAGTTAGATTATATCAATTTAGACTAAGAAAAAATAAAATTATATATAGTCGATCGGAGTGATGAATTAAATGAAATATCTTATCTGCTAATTACATTCAACTTAAGAAATGGTTATGGTACATCATTAAGCTCTGCCAGGACGATAAATGGATTTAATGAGAAGTCTTAGTCCACCAAGAGGCGTTTTGTACCACCTATACAATCCACTATATAACCAATGAATTATTTTCTCCTTTATATAAATTGGAATGCCGTTTCCCTTTCAAACCCGCCTCACGTAAAAATGCGTCCCTCTGGTCACAGTCGCGCCGTAATGAGCAACATCTGCGAATCAATGAGGCAACGCGTTTTATTAAGCGCCGCGATAAATTTGCATCGTCAAACAGAGGCCTCGGCGCCCAGGCACGTTCGACAAATAGAATAAATACGGCCCTCCACGGATAAACTCCGCTTAACCCAAACCCCATTACAAACAAATCGCTTCTACATTATACGTTTTAATATATCATGGAGCCGCGGATATGCAAATTTTTCTATGCACGAAAAGCTTGATGATGTGATTATGTTCCTGTACATTATATTTGATTAAAATTAAAGTCGATAACAGCTAATTTGCCGAAACAAATAGCTGAAAACAAATGACACAGATATTAGTTTGACCCAGACCCCGGCATATATTATATACAAAAATGCAAATCATAAAAACGTGCCACGCTACTGTAGGTAAAGTAAAGGACTTAGGCCGAAAAATGTTTTATTTTTGTCTCAACATACATTAATATCAAGAAGATACGACGCTAGATTGCGGTTTTCTGAATACATTTTCAAATTAGAAAACTGTGTTTCTCAAGATTAAGATGAACGAGTTTCCACATTTTGACTGACGCTTTCCAACAGACGGCATTATAATGTTTGGGCAAATAACTGCATAATAGTGTTGTATTACAAAAATGCATATGCTGCAGTTTCAATGTAAGCGAGATATCGATGTTTCCAAGTTAAACAGTTTTGAAGACAAATTGCAGGCCAGCGGCGTAGACCCAACTTTAATGAAACCCATGTTGGATGAACCTGGAATCGATCTTGCAATAATTGCGAGGCTAGCCTCGGTAGCCGTCGTAAAATTTGACGACCACTTCTCTGCCGTAGGGATTCTGCGAATTGAACAATGTCCGATTGACATTCCGATACGATCCAGATTTTTAATCTAAACGTACGTTCATAGATCGCTATCGTCATGTTTTGTTGGCGTTTGCGAAATAATCCAACGTCTTGTAGCTACTTGAATTTAGATATGAATTATTTTTTAATGTGGCGCGTGTAACACTCATATCAGTTTTGTACTCGATGCCCAATTTTATTCAATAACAAAAATAAATTTAGGTATATCTAATATATACAATTCTCGTGTTCGAACTTCAACTCCTCCGAAACGGCTTGACCGATTCTCATGAAATTTTGTGAGCGTATTGAGTAGGTCTGAGAATCGGCCAACATATATTTTTCATCCCCGTTAATGTTAAGGGTAGTCTACCCCTAAATTTATTTTCTTATTTTTTAGACGAAATTTTTAGTTTCTTTTTTTATGATACAACATACAAAAATACATACAATCCTAAATTTCCATCCTTCTACGATTAACCCCTATTTTTTGCTTTTTAATTTAAAATTGAAATCACATGTATGGCAAAACAACACATGCCGGATCAGCTAGTAAACTATAATGAGTAAATTGGTTTTAAGTGCGTAGTAGTACATGATGCGTAGTTATTGACTAGACTAAGAAATCATAAAATTTAAAATAGACGTTTGTAATGCGCGAGGAGTACGTAGGCTGGTGCGAACCAATGAAAGTCTAATGAACGGAATGCTGTCAGATTTAGAAGAGATAAGGAGATAGCTGTGGTCCCGACCGATGAACTGAGAACTAGTTTGGGCCACCGCAGACTCGATAATTTTATTGATGCACCACTAGTAAGTTAATGGTTTTATCTAAGTCATCAGTGTAATATTATCATATAATTTACTTGCTTAAGTTAATAATATTGTAAACTTATTTTATTCTGAAATTTGCAGCTCTTGACTGTTTCAGTCATAGTTTTTAATAGCGCAAACGTGATTTGCCAAACCGCAGGCAAGTGTTTTGATTTTAAGGCTGTTAGGGGAACGTGTGCGGTGCACCGTTCAATAATCCCAACTTGGCACTGATCTTCGATTCGGCGATTACAGCCGTTGACGGATGTCAGCTTAACTTGTCCGTCACAGAGGCGTCGGCACCTACCACCGTAATCTTCAATTTATGCCTTACGTAATTTATATGCTAATTATTTAACTTAGAATGACTTTAATACGTTTTATGAATTTAGCCGTAATGGTATTTAGATAATCTACTTACACAAACTTAACACTATTTGATGGTGATGATGGGGCCGTGCAGCTATAAATATGTAATTGGTCACAACCTAACAGTCTACTTCACAAAAAGTTGGTGTTTTTCCATTGAAATAGATGAGCAATCTTTATTGTATGAGTAATATTCTCCAAGCCCTTGGATTCTAGATATACGTCGGAAATATTATAGCATGGAGGAAGGGTTCTATTAAGTAAGGGGAAGATCGTCAACCAGCCAAACCGCTGCCTGATATGTGAAGAAGAACAGTGGTAATAGATGCAATCGTGGCTACGATAGTATTCGACCGAGTGTTATACGAGTAAATTTGTTTCTAAAAAAACCGAAACAGACATAACGCACTTTCGTTGCCTTCTATTCTATAGAGTAACGCAAATAGAACGCACATGTCAAATAGCTAACTTCTAACTTGAATATTATCATGGAAGGCGTTTTCATTGAATCGGTAAATTACTAAGTATGTACTACAGACACACTATTGTTGGAAATCGTTTTGTAGAGATGTCCGTACAAAAACTTCAACACTTAATAATAACATTTAACTAATAATTACGGCCAATCATATTTAACTAGAATCTCTTTAGTTCGTGAGCGTCAAGCTTTCGGCGAGGCTATTACTTAGATCAATGGACGACTTGTGGGCGGAACAGTTCATTAACTATTACATTTAACATAATAGCAATCTACCTGATTAGTCGGTTCCTTATGGACCGTTAAAAATGTTTAAACAATGTACAAACGGTTAGTTTTTAACATGTGAAAACTTGAGTTTTTAATAAACGTACTCTCTCCTTAATGAGATGAATATCTTGAAAAATTATGCCCTATTTCTTACACTACACACCTAACCTGATTCAAACTACAGTATTGTTTATAGCATCATTCTTTACGATATTATGTTTCTATTGTTTGATTTTATTGATAGCAATAACATACAAGGCACACCTACAGCCGTGACACTTCTATGGAATAATACGTAATACAAAACCGAGAAAAAAGTTTACACCGATAGCCAATGAGTAATGCATAGACGACGCAACTCCTTGTATAATGGCCGGAGACACGAATTACCCAGTAGCGAGGTTTTATCTGATAATAAATATTATGGTCCATTCTTTTAGGCGAGTTCAGTCATTAAATGGACGGCTGATAACCGATCGCTTTGCGGTCGGTATTGTTGGTCGAGTTGTTCTTATTTATCAAGTAATATTGTTCTGACGCGCACAAAGATGCTCTGCGCCGAAGCCTTTGTCGCTTGACAGGCTACATCGTTTGTATTAAAACGTTGACTTTAATCGGACTATGAAATCTGCTTCCTATTATGTAATCTGATGCGAAATATTATTCAAGACAATTAGTTTCACACAAAGCTTAACTCGATGCGATATGAGCGGGCTTTGAGTAATTACAAAAAATATTTTAGATGTATGCCTTCCTTGGTAAGAAGGATGATAATGTGTATCGGAGGTTTAATGGAATAAAAAAAGCTTTATATTAAAACCCTTTGAAAAATTGTTCTCTTGTCTCCTACTTTATTAATGTCGACACCATAATATTTTAATTTTCTTGTGAGCTTATCTGTGATCCAAACGTCTGTAACATAATCTGTGTGTGGTAGCAATAAATTGTAAAATGTGAATTGAAAAATACGAGTGTTTACCCCGTTTTAGTATACGTACAACTCGTTACAAAGACACGAATGTATTTGAAATAAAAGCTTGTAAATGTTTATTTTATTTTATAGGGGGATATACTTGTATTCAATATTATACGAAACACGTATAAGATATAATAGAATTGAAATAGAAATATTCCGAGTTCCGTAAAATCTAATCTTAAATTAGTTAATTGCTTAGTTTGAAAGAGCTCTTCGCTGTTTGAACTTTACAGTACTTTATAGATTTAAAACGACGTAGTTTTGAAAAGACCCATAAAATTTAACCTTAATAATTTATTATTTGAACAACGTGACCTTAGGTAGAGTTTGAGTGTAAAATGCTCGTTTTGTGAGGCAGTAATATCAGTATAGGAATCCGAGAGCGTGAATCTACTAACTCCGTTAGTAAAAATAATTTAAATAATAATAATAATTATCAATAGGATAGCTTATGTTTATATTATCCTTCTTTGCGCTGGTGTATGAGTGAGATGCAATCATTGGTTCAATTCCGTGCAATCATTCGAGTACGCATACTCAGGCTGCTATGTTTAAAACTAGATTATTATCGGCACGTCAGTGTTTGTTTGTTGCTATGAGCTCGTTTTCATGATTAAAGTCGGTGTCCATAGTCACAATTAGCGGCGATTAGTCTCGGCCGAGCCCGGATGCGCACGATCGGTCTTCCCATGGATCGCCACCTGCGGCTACTCACATTTATCGACCTTGCATTGCCGCTGCATTAATGTCTTTACAAGTGTGAAAGTGGATTTATCATCTGTTAAAAAGTATATATTCTAGACGGAGATGTTCGTAATATTGATGTTATTTTACCAACGAGATATATTTTGCTCATGTATGATTTAATTAAATGATTCATTATTAAAGTGCTCCTGAAAGTAATCTAATTTTTTTATTATGACTACTTTTAATTATGCTCTGATAGCGTTCCATTTTGTATTAGTCGTATGTAAAAGGCCATACTTATATCTGTTACGATCAACCCTAAATTTAACAAATGAAGCTAGAACAAATCTCGTGGTTCTGATAAAAATAAAATTTGATCCAAACAATATAAATCAGTTTTAATTTAAAATGTATGTATTCTAAAATGTAATAATTTCATAGAATAACGTAATGCCATGAAGTTTGTCTAAGATATTAAAAGCTTATACAACAACACGACCCAGTTTGATATCGGTGCTTAAACTTACTAAGTCGTAATATCTGTAACCTTCATTAAAAGAAGTTATGTAACTGTAGAACTTCAACAACCTCACGAGCGTTCGTTGCGCTTGACCACAGTTCAAGTTCGCACTTACTTGCGCAATCACACACTGCAATCGTCTGGCCTCTGACGTCATAAATCATCACAGCCACTGCATCAAAGGCTCGGCAGTCGTGTCTATACGTGTGTGATTTCAATGCGTTCATGCCATTGTGAATAGTTCTTTTGCCATTCATATCAATACTTTCAACAATATTTTTATACTTTTCGTTAAACGTATCCAGCGCGATATATAGACAGTGTAGGTTTTATTAAATTCTTTTATTTTCTTTATTTATGATACCTACCAACTATGTGTACAATTATTAGTTCTAATATAAAGTTAACTTAAACGTTATATATTTGTCTACTAAATTAAAGGTGGGCACTGTGCACAAACTCGTGCTTATGGTCCATAGGTCATGCCTGATCATGGGCATATCACCCAAATCAGTTCAAGGTGAACTACGTTCTTTTCAAACTGAACTTCAAAAACCGTCTCAGAAGTAAATGCATTGGTTTAACAGTGAGCTATTACGCTGTACAGTTATAAATACATAAATTACTTACGAACGCGTGGGCTAGTCCCATCATTGTCTATGAGACATGCGCGTAGGCAAGACTGTGTGACTTGTTACTACTATACAACGTTACACCAAAGAAGTTGTCGATTACGCTTATGTTTGAACAATGGCATTCTTATGCAAATTGAAAAACAAAAAGAAATATTAATCGAAGTTGGGCGTACTGCTCAAGCTTAATTGCTTTCTGATCATCCTTAATAGTGGTATGAATGAAACAATTAATCGTTTGTATTTTTATTCCGATGCAGGAATATTGGAAGCTTATTGATTTATTGAGAAAATAAATAACTGAAGTGTGATCCTAATGAAGCGACCGTTACAAAGCTTTTTAAATATTAATTTTAAATTAATATGGGGTTCGAAATTGTTTGAAAAAAAAAAAGTATTCCTATAAACATCTAAATATCTTTATATCTATACTTAGAGACGCTGAACTGCATAGCAAGGTACAGTCGACATAGGCCCTATGAGCATAAATGTTGATTATCATCGTGGTATTGTGTGTATTTATAAGAATTTAATATAACCTATCTTTATCAGTCGTGAAACGATTTTTGACACGACATTTAGTACTCAATCTGGACTCTTTCTCTTGCCCAAATGCTCAAGTTACCGTGTTCAGTTATATAATATTATGACTTTTTGTTAAATAAATACCTATTCTATTCCCATTTCAAGAATTCACGGTCGTGATTTTAAATTATCGAAACGAAATAAAATGTGCGACCGAATTACAATTGTATGCAACGTAAGTTTACTGCCTCTTAGCGCGATCGGGGGCGTTTAATTGCTAAAATAAATAACACGTTTGATTTATTGTCTGAATTAATTTAAAATGCCTCGATGTATATTATTACCCGTTTAATTTACTAGATTACTATTTGTATTACGATCGTATTGTTTGATGATTTTACCCTATTCTACACCTTTATAAGTTTACTTTGAGTTATTCGTATATTTTATGTTTAAAGCGGAAAATTGATCGGAAATTCTTTATTCTTTATAATTAATAGCATTGGGAGTCCGTGATATAAATTTATAATAGACCAATTTACTAGCAGTACTCTGCGAAACAACCTCTCAAACACTTAACGCACGTTTTGCCTTCTCAAGATCGTAGGACATCATTCTGAGGATCTGGGCATGTTCGAGATGTTGCTGGTATCGTTATTAGGATATAGACGGTAAAAGAAATTAATTTGTATTTACTCAAATTACAGAGATACATGATTCCTCTATAATATCTTTTATAGTAAAGGAAAATACCGATATGGAGACGTCCACGTCTTTAATCCCCCTTGACATAACCCGAAGCGAACGAGGGTAGCATATCGTGTTATGTTATGGGCGAATGTTAATCTGCGCTCTTTTTGCGTGATGCCGGGAAAGCGTGCGGGTACGTTTTGTGTTCCTTTACGAGATGTCCGTACGTGTTTTATCTCGTGAATGTCTATCGTCATACATTATTTACGATGCGCTCCGACGTCGGCGGCATTTTCTTAACAGTTATCGATGTCACGCGCGAGGCATAGAGACCCATTTTTTTTGTTATTTACTGAAGTTGTTGCGTTCGATTTTGAATAACCCTTTCTAAGTACAATTACCGGTTCGTTAATGTATTTAGGAGATGGATTGGATATGATAATTCTAGATAAATAGGATACAATTTGTAAATATTATGTTTAGCTTTCATTATTCCAAGAAACCCTATTTGTATTATTGTTTATATTAAGTGGGTTTTTACCTCATTAAATTAGGATTATACAGACTGCATTATGCCACAACAAGATAAGAGAAGCAGTCATTAATTGTAGTCGACTTTTTACTTGTTCATAGCTTGCGGAACCATTCTATGTATCAGATGTTATATACTAAAATATATTTAATATTAATAGAGTTTATCTTATATTTTTCGAAATAGTTTTCGCAGCGTAAACAAGCACTCGTCAGGTGGTAAAGACATGTGCTTGTCACCCGAGCTGCATCGGTTTTCCAATTTGTCGAACTTCGCGACACCTGCTGGGTTTTTACTTGAAAATCTGTTCGAAGTGCGCCATTAGCATGCCAGTCCTTCACCGTATGTCTAATAGCCACTTGTGCCAGTAGCGATATAATTTTTACGACTTCGTAGATCTGGCTTCTGTAAGCGATAATTAGTTTGCGTTCATTTTTGTTATTTTTAAACGTCTCACTTCAATTTGGATCATATTTTGGAGCTTAAGAGCCATTTGTTTCTTGTATGGATTTGAGCAGACTAAGGTTCCGTCTTTCTGTCAAATTGTTCTGGAAAGAAAAATTTCTGCATTAATTGTATACGATGCAGTGTTTTTGAAATATTATTTGCAAGTTTAAAGCATAATTCTAGACACATTTTGGTATTTTTCTTGAGTTTGCCCAATTATGCAGGGTTTCATGTACCACCAATTCTACTCAATATTCTTATAACCACTGGCCTGTCGGAAATGCTCCTATTTATAATGCAGAGCATCCTGAATTGCTTCGCCCCGTTATATCATAGTAGAAGAAACCCCTCACCGCACAACCGTACACCAACATTTCCGTGATTCGTGCGCGCCAAGTTTTAAACTCTCTAAAACCACATAGTATTCAGAAATTTAAGCTACGCATATGCAAATGTCAGCTCTCGACACTGATTGTACGAGTGGCACGGGGAAAATTTATCCATTTACATTAAATTCTGCCGAAATTGGATCCGTGTACATAGCGTCACGTGCGTGCAATATTTACGATTTTCAATCACATCTGTTACTTGCGGTTTCAAATTTTGTTGGTAATAGTTTGTGCGCGTCGCAAGAGGAATAATTACCGATTCGCAACGCTTGATTTGTGATTATTTTGATGCTGTATGTAAAACATATTTCAATGGAAATTTTAATTAATGTTGAATTTGTTTTTAGGTATTCAAATGAAGTTTGCTTGCCCGCGGTGAAGCGAGTGAAAAGTTAATTACTGAATATTTTCAAGATAAAATGGAGTCTAGCTAATTAGAGATTCGTTTAATCTAGATTACGTGACGCTATAAATATGTAAGGCTTCTTTGCCCAATTTGCTGGTATAATTAATCCTAATTGTAATTCTGCAAAGTAGACGCTTTGAGTAAGCCATAGGTAGTTCGGAGGTTTCCTTTGTGCGCTCAGTTCGTTTTAATCGCACTCGTTATCGGCTGCTATTGCAAGTACTTTTTCTAATCGATTGTTTAGCACGACTCGGCTAAAACACCTTCCATTAAATGAATGCCGGGAACATTAATTACAGATTTACTACTAGTTTTATGGGCCCTCTTTATCGGCTCCCGTGATTAAGAGCTTTGGATTTCAACGATGACTCAATCATGTTTCGTAGCGTTTGTAACGTTATAAACTGCGAATGCTAATTAACGTTGATTAATTTAATTGAAAATTTTCACATCAAAATATTCGTTAGTCATTTTGGAGGATAGAAATATTAAATTTAATAACGTTGAAATTGTTAAACGTGATTTTAAATTCCACTGTCAATTGTATTTGAACTCGTGTCAATTCCTTTTTTTATCATAAGAAGTATTGCCTGCGGAACAAACCCATATATAAAAATAAGTGGGTCGGCCGTGCTCTCTAATTTGTTGCTAGTGCTTCCCGTGTCTAGGAAAGGCAATAAATTGGCACAAGAGATCGATCGCCGCGCGCGCACAAATCATTACGGCACGCCAAAACAATGGTTAGACTAGAACCGCCCGCCGGCGGTCTTCGGACGGGGCCTTTCAAAACTGGTCAAGTGCAGTATAACCGATGTGTAAATAATATACTGTACGCCGTCTTACCTTTATTGCGGTCAGGCCAACGTGTGAGAATGTTGAGTTTGGTTTTATTTTACCGTCACTCAAATTCTTTATTAATTAGACGATAATCGACTTTTACTGTTTATAACTGGGTTCGTATATAATAGAAATCTATCATATCTATCTAGTCTACCACGCTTAAAAGCTTTTTTAAAAATTGTTATTCCAAACACTTTTTTGGTTTGTAGGGTAATTTTCATATAGTTGAAACCGGTGGTATATTCGATGGACATTGATCTATTTTACGCGTCTAATCGCAACGCAATACTAATCGTATAAGAATTCCGATATCGGGAACCTGTCTCTTGGTCAGGTGGCTGTGGGAAAAACGATGAATGAATAAGGTTTTTGTTGTGTTGTCACTGTATTTCCGGCAAGGGCCGGTCGCACGGCGCGTGGAGAATTGGTGTACGCGTCGGAGCGTCGCTCGCGCACTTGATCGCACGTCTCGTCACGCACCACTGGACATCATGAATTGGTACCGAAAGTCAGAACGGTAACAATGTTCTTGACCGATCAAATTATCTAGGGTAACCGTAAGTGTCAAAAATCTCCTAAAATTTGTGAGTGACCAAGTGAACCAAGAATTACTTTCGGTATAATTTTTAGCTGTATATTACTAAGACATAGGTAAACTTATGTTTTTTCGTTGTTTCACATGTTGCAATCTTATCTAATGGTAATGATCCCCAGCTAAATGCCTTCACATTTCAAATCAATCAATCCCTTACAACATCAATCGACATTTAAGAGTACAAAGGGTGAATGGACTAATATACCGTACCTATTGACCCGGCTTCGGTCCGCTTCCGTGGTATTGTCACGCCACGCTTGTTCTACCTAATTCTGCTCCTTCACGGATAGAACATTAGGCGCTTCGAATTGATTAGGTTTTTTAATTGAGTCGAGTGGGAATTATCTCTAAATATTCAAAATTTTTACTCGTCATTTGGTGTTTAAATACCGAACCCGCCATTTTTGAATATGTCTATAATCTATGAAGTAGTCTTGGTTTTTGAACACGCGTCTTTTCAAGGGCAGTCATTAGCGGTATTATGAAACGGTTCACGTAAAGAGCTCATCACTTAAATCGCCTAAGATAAAAAGCTGTAAGGAGACGCAACAGGTAGACATCCAATTAGAGAGGGTGCAGTGAAGCGCGCGACATCGGCCAATGAGGGGACAAAAAAGCGTGCCCCGTTTCGCTCGTCTAGCTTTTTGTAGAAATCACAAGTGCAGGAATTGATATAGGAATGCGTTTAGAATATAAAAATAGTCCAACACAAATGTGCTTCTGACTGTATAGCAGACATAATATATATACCTATAGAGATCCTTTAATTCTTCAAGGCAACCTTAATTATTAGATCCTTGGTTACTTTGAATTTCAATATGAATTTCGATAGAGCTTTTATTTCGAAGATATTTACTTACATTAATGGCAAGCTTAGGTTTATTTTATTTTAAATTTAAATTCTTCGCCAAATATGCTTTATTCAGCTTTAAATTTTACTTATATCCATATGTGATGTGCCAAATCGTTTTGTGAAAGACTAAGTAGCTGTACCGTACAATAAACGAAAAAATTGGGCAATCTTTCAGGCTTTCATCGTTAAATTATGATAATTTGAGGCGACGTTTCGGCAAAGCTTCGGTGATAAATCAGCTATGTCCGCGACAATTTTGCTGAAGAACTTTAATTCTTAATTACGACCTTGTTTGTCGTCTCGTATTTACTCAACTAAATTATCTTAGCAGTCCCGTAATAAATTGGATCACGCAATCGATAATTGAGATGTTAAATGTAGATGCGCGTTATCTTCGCATTTATATACGATTCGTATTTCGTTAATGCGATAAGAGAAGAGATAATGAAATCCCGGATGCTATGACCTTTTTCATATAGGTATGTTAATTAATGTACATCAACATAATTAGTTGGAGACAATTTGATTTTTTGCTGGTTCAGTGATGATTTGACGCAGCATCTTTCGTCGAGAGAGGCGTCGGTATAGCCGGTGCTTCGATGGACTTTTGCATGCTTATCTACCTTTGAAGATGAAAACAATTTGGCAATACATATAACAATAATAATAAACTAAAAGCAAAAAAGTAACTTTCTATTAAATGTCTTATCAAATCAAAGATATGTATAAATATGATGAAAGTATTTCATTATTCTCTAAAGATAAGTAGGAAGGAAAAATTGACGAATGAAATGTCCAGTTTATTCAGTTCGACGATTTCGGCCGATACTCGGTCAGAGCGGAATTTGTTAATAAACAATTTGTCTTTCAATCTCGTGAAATACGAACGTAATGGAAAGAAATGCGAGAACTGCTGCACATTCAGATTTTATTTTATTTCAAGTCCATAGTGAAACGGAAGAGCTATTATATTTAATGTTAGCACATCAGCACATTAATCTTTGCACTAATTCGGTCTCTGAAGGAAGGACGAAAAGTGCGTCATATATAAAATAGTTTATATTAAATCTTATTAAATATTTACTTTAACAACAAAACCTGTTATATAATTCCATTTAGAATACCGCATCTAATGAGAACTTAATGATATAATCCAAATACCGTTTTGACTCAATTTCCGCTACTGGAGGCTTAACACCTATCGTGTACTTAGCTTAGAGATTATCAAGCGCTTTGATTATTAAAACTATAGAACGATGATTTTTTATATAAAACAGGGGGCAGGCGGCTTACCTGACTTAAAGTGATTCCACCGCCCATGGGCACTCGCAATGCCAAAGGCCTCACAAGTGCGTTGCCGGCCCTTAGGATGCCTATACTTTCAGGTTTATATCTTGTGATTAGAAATTGAGAGCGAGCTAGTCTATCCCTTTGACTATTATTGGTAATGTCAAGAATAAAAATTAAAATATGTTTAATTGTATAAATTGTTAAACCATGCAGTGTATAACAAACATTTAATTTGATAGAGACATATACGAGGTATAAGATAAATGACAAAATATTAAAGATGAATTTCAAGATTTATATAGATCCGCTTCTAAGTTCATACAAGCGTTTCTAAGTAGAAATTTTCACCAATATCACCCATTTATAAGATAACACGTAAACGCCTCTATACGCGCTTTAGAAATTGAAAATGTGAGAAAATATTGCTTCCGCCAACGTCTTAGGACATGAAATATTATATTTTTGATATTTATTTTGTAATAGTGAAAAATGTTTTAAAAATCGTATACAACATTTGGATTATTATAATTTAATTAATTTTTAACTGTTGTATTATAGTCAATGTTAACAAATGCGTGTCATCCAACTATAGTCAAAGGAATAATGGAAGATATTACTTAAGCATTAGTATGTTATTCTTACATGAGAAGAGTTCATCCGTTTCTCAATATCAAATACCTCATCGAGTTCACTCTTGAGTAGGGATTCATTTAGGTAAGTGTAGTACTATCCGTACTAAAGCAATAACTGGGGAATCGAGGTGACGCGTTCCATTTTATTGTCATTGCCACGTCATCTCTAGTTAAAAGAGCATGATAGGGGAAATTACGTTCATGTGTTTTTTTATATAAAATGGGGCAAACGGGCAGGAGACTCACCCGGTCGTAAGTGATACCGCCGCCCACACTCCCAGAGGGGGGGTCACTACTACGTTGCCGGCCTTTAAATATGACGATATGTTTTCTTGAAGGTTCCTGAGGGACCTATTGTATTGCTTCGGAAATATCTCTATTGGTTTGTATCAAATCAAAATCGTTTGCGAGTTTTATTTTACAAGCCTTTCCTGTTTTGTGACTCTGCTTGTAATCTTTAGTATGATCCTCCTCCAAATCCCTGTATACGCTTTATCTCATTAAATTACTAATTTGTAATGAGTTTAATTACGGTGTATATACCAGCGTCTGTGTTTGACGAAGCAGCAACTATGCATAAGTAGAAAGCATAAGGAGGGTCGCGTGCCTCTGACAAACGCTCTAGTATACTGAAAAATCTTATTACTAAAGCCTTTTTGAATGCTTTTAAAAAGACTCAGTTGAAAACTTTAATATGTTATATTCTAAGAGTACTTAAAAGATTAAATTACAGAACTGTTTTCATTTTCGAAATCTGTGACTATTATATATATATTGTTTTTATACGATAATTATACAATTAAGAATAGTTGTAACTTGTAGCCAATTATACAAATAACAAAATGCTTATTTCTCCTGTATTGGTTGCAATAAATATTATTTGTCCTTTACAATCTGTAGAAACGTGTAATGTAGCTGGTGTTTTGCAAGTTCGCTGTATTGTTTAATTCTAAATATCACGACACTTACATAATTGAATATCTTTGGGTCGTGTTTCCTACGAAATGCTTTTAGCACACTAAAAACTAATGCCGAAGGATCAGTGTTAAAAAGCAAAATTACTATTGTTATTTTTGTCATATTTAAAAAAATTGTTAAGAATTCATTCGGCTTATAATTGATCTGTAAGCTAATGACTTAATTATTAATATTGTGTTTTTTGGTTATTATTATAACTATATAGACAGAAATCTTCAGTGGGTTGCTGGGAAAATTGTTAACCCTACATATAACGAATATACTCATCACGTAATTGTTAAAAGAACCAAACCTTCTGTTCGGCGCAGTCCGACACTGTGCCCATTGTAACAGGCTCCTCGAAAACTATATACTCACACTTTTACTATTAAAATTTTTCCTATTAATATAGATTGACCTATATTTTGTTATCATCGGTTTGAGCAATACAATTAGTCCACAGCCGCTATCGTGCGGTGAATTATGTGTTAATAGTTTTCGCATTTTAATATGAGCTCGGTTTCCAATTATCGTGTGGATTATGTGAACGGTTAACCGTAATGAGAGACTTGAACCAATTGGTTATCAGATTAGCTTTCAGCGCGTATGACGCATTTATTATTTTTAGAACTTGGAACGGTGATTTTTTTATTTACTATGACGAATAGTTTTGCTTTAGCCAACTCCACAATAATCCTAAATGAATTGATTAATTAAAATTGTATATTAAGACCGGGGCCAAACTTGCAGACCCGCCACTCCACGGTACTCATTCTATGAAGCGTTGTTACATTTTTCCAATCAAGGCTTTGTAAGACGTTGCTTTTATGAATACCATATATGATATTTAAATTGCATTTGTATTTTTTGTATTTGTAAATTTACCGTTAAAATAGTATTTATGTGAACTTAATTGCTCAGTACTAGCTTTTAGTTAAGTCTTAAGTAAGTCCGTCCATGATAAAATCATTAGAATTATGATATGTGTTAAATTAAATGTTAACTACAACGATTATAGATGTTATTCATAATATAAAGTAAGTATAATTAATTCCAACTTAAGGTGAATAGTTCAATTTGTGGTGCGTTCTTAAGACAAATGTATTGAAATTCTTTTCATTAATCCCACATTTGCTACATGTGCTTCTCTCGGTTATTTTTGTGTTGATGCGATGAGACCGAAGGCAGTGTACAATAAATCAGCTCGCTACGACTGTATTTCTTTCGTAATCAGCTCATATCGTTGCTCGCGGTTGTGCCCGCCTAATTATTGTCGACTTTTACGATCGCCGTAACGAGGTTTCACTTCGAACCAATCACGATTTTACGATGTTCATCGTGCTTTTTTTTCATTTTAATTATTAATCTTTTCAAAATAATCCTTTAAACACAAAAGGTAAACTTTACGGTGCATAAATAGCTGATTTTATCGTTGCGCCATAAAAATTTCAAGAAAATGCCCAATATAAAGCGGTGAGAGCGAAACGTGGCTACGGTATTAACAGGCGACCAGATTCCCACTATTGGACGCGTTTAATAAAGTTTGGGTTTTAAATAGTTTATTTGCATAATAGAAGTTTAATATTGATAAAAGACGTCAAGGGCCCCGTTTGAACGGTACCGAGTCTTATTTATGATCGTATCGGGAAAGAATGCTGGCTTCTCTTGTAGCACGTCGGCGTCTGTATGTTTTATGAGAAGGAATCTAAATTTCTTATCTCTGATATTAACATATTGATTATGCTTACCATATTGATGTATTAGAGACAAAGATCTCTTGACGCTGGATCGATTGTTTTTTTACTGTTTCTGTCAACCCGCTTCTGCTCATTATACGTTACAAGTATGTACAAAGAAATATTCGATAGACTTATGATACCATGTATTTCAGAGGGACCAAGGCTGAATTAGATGCAGGAAACTGTGTTGCGTTTATGTCTATAATAACCTTAGTGATCGTGAACAAGACCGCACAACCGGAGGTGGTTTCATTCGAGTTATCTTTACATCTAACAGGGCAGATGTTAGATATGGGCCTCGTCAGGAGGTGTGTGGATATTAGGAGCGTAAGCAATTTGTCAAGTTCGATGCACGTTATGTTTAACGGTACTTTGTTCACTCGTGCGGGTGTTAGATGTTGTGTAGTAACTTTTTAGGAAAAAGTGGGACTCTATTTCTGATTCTTCTTTTGCTGTCTCTATAACAAATACTTAAAATTTATATAGAATTATTACAAAAAATAGTTTTGTACGTTTTTGTCTTTATTATGGATGGATCTTTTAAGTGGGAGACCGATTCGCACTTGCCCGATTTAATAATATTTTAATACTTTATTCACTTTCGTGGGATATAATGATTTTTCAAAGTGTGGATCCATCTGCATCTGATTTGTTTACTGTTTTTGGCGGTAATATCTATAACATCTTAAACCTTTATCGTGGTTTGTTAACGTTTCAGTCTCGAAACCGTCTAAGGTGTCCTAACACAGCACAGGTGATGTGCCCCGCCGACGTCCATTTTTGGTGGATCTATTAAACACAAGATAGGAAGAAAATGAGCTAACTAATGAGGTGTAATTTAAGGTTAAGATTGAGAAAGTTGTAAGATTAAATGCGGCAGCGTTGAAGCAGTGAAATAAAAATATAAAACAGTAATTTCAAGTAACTATTGACATACGAAATGTGCGGTGTGTAATTGTTTCATTATTGGGAACGTCAGACGATCAAATGAGAGCGTTTATGGGCGGACAACTTATTACAACGATTTACACTGATCATTGCCGAGCACCGAAACGATCTACACGGTGATATTGAATTGGTTTAATTGAAGTATGGGCTGGTTCTGTGTTGTAAAGGATCGAAATATTAAGAGAATGCAATATATATACGAAATATTATTGTATTATGAATATTCTTCTATCATTTATTATTATTTCTCTACCTTCGTTAGAGTAACGCATTAATTTCTGTTGATACAGGAAATACTTATTTTTCCAATTTGCATAAAATAATAATTTCAAAAGACTAAATATAAGAGTTGCTGCTGATATTGTAGAAGGTGCTTTTTCGTTTAATAAAATATTGCAATAAAGATTGACAAGATTATAATGAAAATATTCGTCGAACAATATCTAACATCTGGCGGTCGGGGAGTTTCGTCGAAAACTTTGTGTACAAGTTATGATATTACTTTTTTCCCCAATCAATGAAGACAGTCTTTATGTGATACCTCTTTTGTTTATGATCAAACACAATATCTGTTTTTGTTGAGCCAAATTGTACCGAACGGCACAGTAAAAATAAAACCAACACTCAAATCATTAATCTCAATTACTTTCAAGTGAGTAATATTTTTAGGGGACGTTATTTAACGAACCCGTTAATTTATTAGTCAATTTGCGAGGTATTATTAATTTTGTCCATTCGAAAAAACCATCGGCAAACATAATTCGTAAACGGCAACCTTTTGACAATTTATGAAGCAATCAGTTCTTACATATAAATTATTTATTTTTATCACTGGTATCGCGTTGGAAATTGTTTTGAGGCTTGCTTAATATTCATTGGTATCATATCACGATTTGTTTACGTCGAGCGTAGGCGCTAAGGCATCGAAAGATCAAATTAAAAGGCATCTTATAAGAGTGTTTGGACCGGTCTTCACTCCCTGGGGCTTCATGAGGTGTGAATATGTACTAGACTATACATTGACAATTATAATTGGGCAATTCACCCGTGTTCGTTCTCACGCATATAATTAGCCATTTGATTTTCATTAATCGCTTACATTTTTTTTCAACCTTGTGAAGCTGGAAACGAAAATAATAGAGACGTATTCTAATTTGTATTTGTAACGCATAATTCACGTGATTGATAGAAATAGTTTGTTACAGATCTACAAAGAATACGCGTGAAATTTATAATCTTACACTGATTACATTTCTTTGAATCCAAACCGCTGAAACCAAAATCGATGACATGTTAGAAAAAAGTTTGATTTATTCAACGTAATTTCCGAATCTACAATTTGATCATATTAGCCGTTTTGTTGCGCCAAGGAATTTTAATAGACATTTTTCATCGGTGATTGAGATTATCTCAATTATTTATATAGTGGCTCGTGACATCAACTTGAAGTGACTTTCTGCGGTAGAGTTATCGTCCGAATCGTATAATTTCTAAAAGAATTTCGGGTTAATTGAAATAGCTTAAAGAAATGCATGAAAGTATCGTCGGGGAGGCGAACTAATTAAAAGTTTTCTTCTGTACTAATAATTCGTTTGAGTCAGAGTTTTGAGTCGTTAATTTTAATTAAAGAAACTGGCCGGAGTTTGTTACGATATTAAAACATTGGAACTGATCCGCTAAACTTCGACACCGCTCGGGGATGACCGACCATTCGTTTTAATTAACCGACTGCGTCTCCCATCTGTTTTAGAAAAGGTTACGAATTCTTTAACCTCGCTGAGCGTGACAAATCATTAAGAGTCGCTCAGTGAAGTGCTACCTACTTAATGAGATAAAAAAAACTTCACTTATTCGAAAGTTGTTCTGGAGCAAATATCTCTTAAATTTGATGCATCAAAAGGCGAATTTCTTATAGTCATCCGCTTCATTTATACGTAACGTTTATATCGAGATCCTAATTCACCTCCCCTTTGTCCATGTATTAATCTCAGCGGAGTCTTCGCGTCTTTGATTAAGCCTTGGGCGTGATGTATTTCTTGCGCGCTCACCTAATGGAAAGGCATACATCAAGTGCCTGCCTTATTGGCTAGCGGATCGGCTTAATGGTGCCAATGCTTGCGATAGTAAATTTTGTCACGCTCCCTTTTTTCCTCAAATTAGAATATTCCTCAACGTCTCCGCGGACTCGAGTTGATATCTTGCGTGACATCAGACGTGTAATCAAGTAATCGCTATGATTTCTCAATAGTTCAGACAATCTGATGATATCGTTACGTCTCAATTATATGTTCGATTTATACGCCCGAATATCACGTCTACTATTAATTCTTTAGTTGTGACAGCGACCCACATAGCTAAATTTTATTGAATACTATTAATATTGATATAGCGTTATCAACGTCGGAACATCGTCTCGCACTTGTTTTAAATGCAAAATGAGTCTTACTGTCGTGTTTATCGATTCATGTGTATGTCTTATCTCTATAATGAGCGTTATTTGCATGCAAATATGTTAGTAGACGTTCAAGCTCCTTAATTCCCGGCCTCGGGGTCAAAAATGTACGATACGTTATCTAAAAAGCAGTTAGAAATATCGTAGGCACCTCACAGCGCTACTAGTTAAATCGTTTTGTATCTGCATTTATAAATTAATGCTTATTGTTATGTATTAATTATAAGTTTATATGTCAATGATACTAAAATTATGTGTGGCACTCTTGGTCATAGTCAGAAATTCTTTTTCTTAAAAGGTACCTGTTTTGGTCTAAAAAATAACAGTTTTATATTTTTTTAGTGTTACATTGGGAACACAGAACCTACACTATACGTATGAAGTAAAAGCGTAATTTTAACGATTACGACTTGTAATTAACCTTATCTCTGCTACTTTTAATAGCTTATAAGAGGAAAATTCAATTCAACAAAATTATGTAACACACTAAAAAGTAGAAAGTGGTTAAAATCAAGATAATTAGTTGTTTTGTTAACTAGAAAAAGACATCTAATTAAGATGTCTTTTTCCACTACATCAGGTTGCTGTTGTATCTATTGAGACTCAAATGTATAAGGAACTACAAAATTTTCAATTATTATTGTTGCGCTCAATTTTTGATTGTAAGAATGGAAGTATGATTGCTCATAATTAACAAAATAGGAATTTAAATTAGATAACGAGAATACACGAGAAACGATTAGCATCATGCAAATTTAATATTTTGACCGTACAATTGTACGGCCTCCAAATATATATTTTTAATTCATGTAAGTTTCAAACAAAGCACAATTTTAATAATAGAACTCAATGCTTAAGGAAAGTAATAATTTTTAATTACGGTTATTAACTTCGGTGGTTTATTAGCAAACATAATTTGTCTTAAATTGAAAACGTTTATGGCTTTTAGTTATAAATATTAAATCAAGAGCCTATATATGAAAGCTATTAAAGGTTATGTGTTTTAAATTTGGTTTGATTTAAATAGAAGCATTTACCTAATGATTTTTATTGATATGTTCTTTGGTATTCAATGTATCGAGATAATTCCTATAAAACTCGAACATAACTCGTTTGTTCTGATTTCTATCTGATTTCAAATTATACATCGAATACGGTGATGTCAGATTATTTTACGATCTTGATTTAGTGTCTTAGATTTTAAAGATACATAATGTAATGAATTAGAACATGTGTATTGTCAATTTAGCATACCATAACTATCAATAATGACGCCATATTGGATCAAACGTCACGTCAATATTTTTGTCAAAAGCCTTAATATTAGCATTTTTATGAACTTAATTAAATGTGTCGTTTTATTATCCCCTATAAAGTTTTTAACGATACACATAAGAGAACATAATGAGCTAAACTGATTGCAGTATGGGGTTTTCTCTTCTATCAGATTCCTTACAGTTTTAAAATACAATAAAGTGGTCTTGAACAGTCATAAAACTTCAACGTGAGCTGATGTTTTACGTGCTGTCACTTTGCAGCGAACAAAAAAGCGATTGACTGTTTAAGTACAGCAATTGCAAGAATTTGTAGCTACGTTGTTGGTGGAAGAATGGTCGGTAGCTGCGGCACTCATTACGTTGAATGAATCGCGAAAGAATATAATGGTGCTCCGAGTGCAAGCAAATTATATTGTCCGACGATGTCACTGTGATTGCTATAATTCAACGTCACAGCTACTCTTTATAACCCTGTTAATACGGGAAACAAAAAACAATCCGTGTGACATTTGAGATGTATGTCAAAACTATACAGAACTATATACTATACTTATATAATTCTTTAGTCAAGAGTGAATCTCTAAAAATTTAAGAAAAATATTGTGGAGGCTCTTATGAGACTAAACTTTATATCTAAACTATATGGTCAGAGCTTCCACGTTTAACATTTCATTTGGGTACACGTTTTTTTCCATTTTTTTTTTGTGTTTGTGCTAGTGTAACTTTTTTAGCAACTCAGTGCCCACCTTTAAGTTAGATGAACAAATAAATATTGTTTAAGTTAGTTTGTATTACAATTCATAATTGTACATTTAGCTGGTAGGTAGGCATTAATAAATAAATAAATAAACTATATATGTATTGTCATCCTGCATTAGCCATTTCAACGCATATGTCTAGATGAGATGCTGCTGCTGACAGTCCTGTTATTATTATACAGTAAATTTGAAAAGCCTTGGGGCCTGAACAGACTAAACTAGATTATACCACTTGCTAGAACATTGGCTTTTTATGAGGTATCCTTGAGTATTAATTTGCTATACGTCGAAAATACCGTAATGGTTTGTAACGCCTTGTACGAAAGCATGTCTTTAAATAAAATCTTTAAATCACATTTTGAAATAGGTGCCGAAAACGATAACGTTAGTTTTTATAGATGAGATTAAATATAAAACCTGTTTTATAAACTGTTGGTTATTTAGAAGCCATGAGATACGAAAAGTAATTGTCTCAAGATGGAGCGTCCACGATATACATTTTAGATAACTCGCTTATTAATTAGTAACCCATAATTTTGAAGAAACGAATTAGAATATTCACATTATAATTATATTAATGTTTTAGTCACGGGCTGTTATTGGTATGAAATAGAACTAGATTTTTGTAATGGGAGTTGCGTTGTGACTTATTTATTTGATCACTTGTAATTAAATTTGAATTATGTTTGTTACTTTAGGTCATCTGCATACAGTATGATCTGTTAAAAAATACTTGGTTTCCCTTACAAAGATTACTTATTGTTAATTAATAATTAATCCAACAACGTATTCAAGAAATGCACATATGTTTATAAACATGTGTAATGCCACATTAGAGCCTAAATAAAATAGTCGCGTAGTTAAAATATTAATTGAATGCTCAGAAGTTTTTGTGACAACATGTGTATAAATCGAGCTAACAAATGAGCCTGTACTCCGCTAGTTCACGGCACATTGGCTCGCTCCGTAACAATATTTGTTGATAAATGGATTGATAGGGCGGATACTTTATGCCGCCGATCCAACAAATTGATACACCTAGGTGTTATTAACTTTCTAATGGTACGAGTATGAGAGTTATCAGGCGAAGACAAATATCTGCTGAATTAATTTTTATTTTGTTAGTCAATCCATAAGTAGTGTATGTAATGTCTAAACGACATAATTAATGCTAGGAGACCTGGTACTTCACGCGAATACATTTTCTATATGTTTTTTATAGTATTATTTTGCATTTGCCATTCCTTTTCTTGTATGATTGCCCATTTAAATATAATAATAGGCCTATAATAATTAATACATTAAACGTTTTATTTAGATGCGACATCACGATGTACGACTGTCGTAAAGTCATCAAGAGATTTATTCCCGTACCAATAGCACAATGGACACTATTGTTGAATATTTATTGCGTTTGATCGACGTTTAAAGTGTCATCTATTTTTACATACATCGAAATTCGTCCATTATGTGTGCATTCATATGAAGTATTTTATCGTCACGTATATTTCAATAATATTCTCTTGATAAGGTACTTTTCATCGCAACGTACCTTGTAGTTACTCCTGAATATAATGGGATCAATTGTTTGAACCTCAGCTGGTGACTACAATGTTTTCATATAAGAAACCTAATCACAGTACCAACCGATCGTATGCAGTTCTCGGCTACTTTGTCTAACTGCACTGGCCGAGCCGGCCTCGCGCTTCCTCGTGAATAATTGCGCACAAAACCGACTCACAATAGCCAATGCGAGTGTTTAAATGCCCTATTAAATCTTGCAGAGTGCGTAGGATTCTGTGGGATTCAATTACGCTTTGTTCCCGATGAAAGGCACCGGGGCTGAAGGTGTAAACCGAGCCATATCCCGACACCTCTAACTCAATGAGCTCACTCACAAAAGGTGAGAAATAAGAACGCAAGACAAAACGTATCGTGCTAGCCAGGGGGATTGAATAAATACTAAATTAAATAAAAGCAAATAAAATTCTCCCATTAATGAGCGAAAGGCGTCGCATATAATTCGTGCAGTGACATTAACAAAGGACGGTCTCAGTTGCCGAGTCGATTGCTTTGCGCGGACTAAATGCGGCGACGGACTGAATGGCGATTATTTGATTGCATTTCAAACGTGTTGTCTTACTGTGCTGTCTTAATTGTAATTCAGGGCAGCTTCAAACAATTTTTGGGGCTTGAAATATCTAAAGAATAAACGAAGCTAAAGTTATGTTGGAGATTAAAGCGAAAACTGTGGGCTATAATATCAGAAAGATTCACTTAAGCCATTTCTAAGTTTGATAGTTTTGGAATAGGAAAAATATACCCATCGCATTAAATTAAAATATTTCTGTTCATATATTTCATTGTATCAGTTGATCGTTATTTCTTGAAGTATAAACAGACAATTTTCCATTCGAAAACCAATTATCATTTACATATCATAGACGAGGTTCCGACGTAGCGCTCGCTCGTAGGCTCACACTCGGGGTCAATATATTTACCGTATTACCACTTTAAATTGATCTCATCTCAGCCCGAAATGGTTTGGAGAAAAGCTGGTTTGTCCAAGAGATAGTTTCATCAGTGGAGCTCAAGTTATCTTGGACACGTGTCCGCTAGATGTATACATACCGAAGCAAGACGGCCAGCCAAATCGCTTTTGTTAAGATTTTATCGCGTTGTTAAATACTAAATATTACCACTATGAAATCGAGCGTCGCTTGATAAGTGGCCGTTTAATTCGGATGCTTAATTATTTTAAATAAGGACAAATTAATACAAATCACAATGATGGATATTTCTAGAATTTTTCAATTTAGAAATATTAGATATTCAATAAAACTATTGTATCCATGTTTAAATAGGTTTTCTTTCTTAGTTTTTAGCCATGCTATAGTATAGATATACTTATTGACTAGAAAATATTTCTAAAATAAAATGTTTTAGCTGAAACACAAGTCGTATGAATTTATTATGTATCAAAGTTTCAAAATAACTATTGTTCCAACTTTTGTATCAGTTGCCGTGTCTATCATAGCCACAATGCCAATATAATCCGACTAGCTCAATACCGCTATATCGCACTTGTAGAAATGATCAATGATCTGTTATTCTAAGTATTGAAGTGTTTTGATAAGTAATTAAACGATCGACACGACTATTTACTTTTGAGTGCCATCAAGCCTCATTAAGGAATGGACGTCTTAAAAGCATTGAAATTTTTTATCATGACTGTAATTACCGTGGTACTTGATATTGAAGAACACTTAAGAAATTTTGTAATATTATATGTGTCCCGTAACACCATATGATATATGAGAGATTATTTCAAACGATTAAAATACTTGTACTTGTACGTTAAACTTGTCGTTTTGATCTCAGATTGAAATAATTAGGAAGGAACGATGTTTGAATATCTCTATATGTTATATCGACTTTAGTATTAAATATGTCTCAAATAGTTAATACTGTATTTGATATTTTTTAACCAATCAATAATATTGTAATAATAAGTAGATAACGCATTTCATAAGTTATGCCGCTCTAAATATTAATCTCTCTTCCATAAGTAGGTAATTTGATCATTTTAAACAGAAACATTTAAATTTTCAAATATATCTTCCTAATATGTCTTCTGTTTTTTTCATTATTGCAAAAGCTATTATGCAAATACGTATGGGAATGCATATCGAATTATGGTCATAAAATGTCATGCCCCTCGTCAATATAATAGTAATACTAACCTATAAGCTACTTTATTTGAATAATTTATGTATATACTTGAAGACAAGTTGATATTATTGGATGGGTGTCAGATTAGGCGTCACTGCCAATAAATATTGTAAATGCTCAATGTTATTCACCGCGCGTCAGGCCCGTTGATGTCTTTTGTACTGTGCGGGCGGTGCTGGTTTTCATATTATTTTCCGTTACAACTTAGAATATTTAACTAACGTAAGTATATATGGAGTTTAAGTAAATTGTTCATCTTGACTATATTATAATATTTTATGTCAAATACTATTCATAAATGTAGCACCCAAGATATTTGCAATTTTTATTGGACTTATTACGATTATATAATTAAAATGTAGACATCCAAACTTCCACAGAACCGCGGAACACTACTCGTTATTAAAATGAGACAAATTTATTGCCTTGCTCCGATTATACCTTTCGATAAACGCAGACCGGTGATTATGATATCTCAAGAGTTAAATCGATACGGAGCTTAAACCAGTATCAATAAAAATCGTATAGTGCACGTTAGAATCAACAAGGTAAGAATATTTAGAACCGTTGCGTTATCGCCGTGATCAACTCTAACAATGCGTTCGATGTTGTTACAATATAGCAACATTTTTAACGTTTCATCGATGTAGCAATCGTTAAATAAATTCCCTACGCCCTCTCGAAAGCTCTGATTAATATCATACACGGACGTTGTAAGGCTTTTTTCACTTTCGTGTTTTCGACTTTGATATTTATGATCGGTGACAGCCAGTGAATGGTACGTTCTTGTTGACTAATGTTCGAATTTTTCTGTACGTTTACAAATTGAATTTATTTCAGTAAGTCACTGACTACCGTGCTGCATTGGGTATTTATCATCGATTAGTTATTGATTCAAATATTTTGACATGAAGCTAGAATGAGCAATGCCTTTGTATTTCGTGCTGAATTAACAAAATATTTAAAGGCATTTTTGAAATAGTGGTTGCGTGATAATATTAATAAATTTATATACGTTCTAAATAAACATGAGGTACATAATTTATAACATCCTCACAACCTGCACTAACAATGTATATTAAACCTTTCTAGTAGTAAAATAAATTGCCTATTAAGTTACCTGTAATAAGCTTAGGATGCGAGTGTGAGAGAAAATTAATTTTTTGCTATAAAACAACCATTTCGTTGAACGCCTTGCACCCATTTCAAATGTGGTTTCGCTGTATATTGTAAAACAATAACAGGTGAACAAATAACTGTAATCTAGCCACAAATACGTTTGTACGGGCCAGAGATCTCTTTTTTTATACTTTTCAATAACTGATGTAGCAATTTCAATTATTACCAAGTTTTTGCTATAACTAAAAAATATTCCGTGAAACAATCCAGCCTATAACGGATGGAATTTCCTCGATTTGGAGGCCAATATTAAAACATATATTTGAAACAGTAGTATATAATTAAATATTTATATAATCTTTCTGACTTCTTTTTATATAACTTAAATTATTTATTGTTATTCCATTTTATATTTAAGCAAAAAAAAAATTGTTTACCTAAGGAGATATTTTCTGTATTTTAGTCTAAGAGTTTTTAAATGTGTACAATGCTTATGGGAATATCACTTTTAAAATTTGTTTTAAAAAAACATTTTATCTTAGTTTTTTGCACAAAATTAACATTTTTAATAATATATTTAATCATCATCAATCTAATAAGATCCATTACAGTTAAGAATAACCAGTCTAACTGAATATGGATATCTAGTTACTTTGCGGTTTAAATACAAGAGCTTAATAATATTCACGAATAATTTGTTTTACAAAAGAAAAATAAATAATATTTATTTCATCGCCTTTGATGAAAATAAAATTGAAGATCTATATTTCAGTGCCATATATTGAAGAGCAAAAGGGCAAGTATGTATTAGCATAACTCAAAATGCGTTTGGTCTTCCTGACCGCAGACTGCGTTAGCTGGCGGGATCGTTACCCTCATTATGAGTTTGTTTTCTATAGCGATTTATAGTTATGCTATACTTTCTAGTATTATATTAAATGCAACGTATAAAAATCACATTTCTATATCCTTTGTTATTTGCATCATGCGATGGCTTGATGTGTCTATGACTCTCAGCAGAAGATTCTCATGAAATGCAAAAATATTAATATTGAGCTGAATTAAAAAAAAATATTGCATAACATCAAATAGAAGAAAACGGGATATGATAGAGCGAGACAAACTTAGTATGTATTTTTGGTCTTAATTATAACAGTTCATAATTTATTACAATTCTTTTTGATATGCTCTTATTTAAATTCATAACCAAATCTACTACTGTTGAACTTTATGTAGACTACATAAAGTTCTGGCTACATCACTTATTAATTTGATATCAATATTATTAATAAATATCAATTATATATTTATGTATTTTTTTATTTTCAATAATACTTAATAATAAATAGGATTTTTTTAATAAAAATATTAATAGAAATGGTATTGAAAATAGGTAGTTTTATTGTATAGGTGTTAAATATATTTTGTTATTTAGAAATCACGAAGTTTAGTACATGAACTAAAAGCATATTTATATTTCATATAAAATGTTGTCTTTCTATAAATTGATAATAGAAATAAGATAAAAGTCTAACTGGAATTAATAATTTCAAAGCTTTTAATTACAAGAATCTCACTAATATCGGTATTTAAAATTGTAAAATCGGACGACCGCAAACAAAAATTGCAGTTGTTTCACACCTACTTAGGGCATCTCATTAGCTCGGATTGAAAGCCAGCGGTCGACGTCTCCTCACACATTTGAAGCAAAAAACCTGATATGCAATATCCTAGCTTCAGACCATCATTTGAATATTTCGCTCGCCTCAGCCTCTTGTGACTATTTTTAATCGGAATACGAAATGTGCTTGTATAAGCAGCGAATAATTTTCGTCTTTTATCGGTAGTGTGATGAATAAACATGAGATTTTACACAGTAATTATCTTGTTAGTGTGAACTTGCGAAGTTTTATAATTGTATGTATTTTTTGTTTCATTTGCGGTAGTTTGAATAAAAGTTTATACGACGGTTGACGGTTCTTGCTATTTATATGTAGAAGCAGTACATTAATGGATTTTTGCAAACGAATTATATCTATTCATTCTGATATCGCCGTGTAATTATTGTTTATTGTATTTATATTGATTTATCGTTCCTAATATTAGTTTATAATTTTTTAAAGAAAAGTGAGATATTAATGTTGTAGAAATTATAGATGTCTAAAATAATGTAATAATATGTTATGTGTGCTATAACAATAATAAAGTGTGAAAAGAAAACTAATTAGTTAAATTTCTTTATGTTTTATTTCTTTCTATCACTTTTGGACCAAAAATTGATTTTTACAATAAATATTTGCAGACCTAAAATACAAAATATACATTGATGGGAAAATTTCATGTTTCCTAACTAATTATAACTAAATTTATCACAGATTTTGGCAGCATTGCCTTATAAGTCGTGTAGTAGTAATCGGCAAGATTTGCCTAACAAGCACAGCCTAAAAAGGCCTCTAAATACATATGTATATAGTTTATATATTTATCAAAGTGCATATGCTCTACATACATTGAAAGGAAAGGTTACTTTGTGTGAAGCTATTTACAAACTAAAAGTACTTACAATAAAAGTCTATATTTACAATACGTACGCTAACGGACTAGCCTTCACAATATACACTGCCACTGGGAACTGTACCTTTATTCATATTTCACTCACTACACATGGACGGAAAGGTTTCTTGGTGATGATCTTGGGGGTAACTGATGCGTGCCGTGAGCGGGGTGCGTGGGCAACACAGGGTGAGCCCCATGCACTGGTGGAGGCGGCAGCGCCCCCAGGTGGCCCCTGGGATACTGATGCCGGTGCATCGCCATGGCACTAGCACCAGGACTTGGCATGCCGTGACGCCGCTGCTTGTTATGCACATCGGGTAACGCGAACCTCAACTTTTCCCAAAACTGCTTATCCTCCCACTGGATATGTGTATTGGTTTTTAAGTACAGTCTTATATCGGGATCGAGATCCTTTTGCGGCACTTCACCCAACACTATCACTATTAATCTCCGTCTTCTATCTCTCAGTACTTGGTGATGAGCTGATTTGAACTCGAATCGACACCATTCCGACTTAATGAAATTTTCACTTAATATCATAATTGTACGACGCGACGACTCAACCGCTTGTATTATATTGTCAGCTACGTAGCCCCCGACCGGGAAGTCTCGGTAATGCAGATACAGTTTGTAGGCGGGGTCGCCTCGCTCCAACATCGGCGCGAGCTTTTCTGTGACCCAGGCTTCATCTTTAGAACTATAACTTACGAACGCATCGTATAATTTCTCTCTATCATCGCGGTCTACCTCGCTTGCTTTGTAGAATAATCTCACCCCGAATCTCGAGTGAAACCACACCCTCATTTCTTGTCTGAATATGAAGACAATCATGACAGCGAAAAGAACTAGTAAAAATGCTCCAAGGGTCGAAACAAGTAAAGGAATGTAATCTTGTACATCTTCGTTTGTAATTATTGTTTTTGTGGCCGTTAAGTTTCCATTTATGCTGTTATTTATGCTCGGAAGTCCTGTGCATATTGTGCCATTTTCCTCGATGATGCTAAACCCGGATCCCGGTTCACTGAATATACCGTCACTATACACTGTAACATTTGTATCATTACGTGAATAAATACATTTGACGTTTGATAGATCTGTGATCGAAGTTACTCTTTTGGTCCACTCACGAAACATTTCTGTATATTCACAATCACAAGACCACGGGTTGTAAGAAAGCGTTAGCGAAGTGATGGCAGGATTTATTTGCCAAACTGTCAAAGTCACTAATCTGTTGTTGTGTAGATGTAAAATCTTCAAACGTGCCATATGATTAAACATTTCTTTACTGATCGACTTTATCAAATTATTATTTATGTATAACTCTCGTAAATTATCCAGTCCATCGAATTCTTGACCTTCGATGCTTGTTAACATATTGTAATCCAAGTGTAATATTTCCAACTCTTTTAATCCGTTAAAAGTACGATTTTGTATTGTCTCTATGTTGGACGAGTTTAAATAGAGTATTTTAAGCCGCTTTCTGCCAATAAACGCATGGCTGGGTAGCATTTTTATGTCATTACCATCGAGGTACAGTTGTGTGGCCTCCATAGGTATGCGATCGGGTAAAGAGTTCACATATCCCGCATTAGTACATTCCACGACGTTCGCCGACCACGATTGATCGTGGTAACAAGTGCAGTTGTTCGGGCAGGTCATTTCACAATCACAGGCGTCAAAATCACAGCAATGGCATAGAGCGAAACAATGGAACTCGTATTTGCATAGAAACTGATGTGATGCAGCTTCTACTAAAGGCACGTATGCGTTTCCACGATTATACAATAATTTGCAGTAAATGCTGTCTAAGTCCATTAGTTTAGGTTGTGTCCGAGCTCTGTTCCCTGTATTTATTTTTTGTAACCATTCCATAGTACAATCACATTCTAATGGATTTCCGCCTATGAAGAACTCGGGTACTGATTTATCTTGTGGCACTGCGGATATTCTCAAAGAATTCGGGTCCAAACTTGTTATTTTATTGCCATATAAATCAACTCTAGTTAAATTGGGTTTCTTGAAGAATGTATAAGATTGAACTTTAGATATTAAATTGTCATTTAGATACAACATTTCAACAGAATTAGGTATTGCGCTTCCGGTTATTTCCGTTAGCCTATTTGAGCTCGCGTCAAACGTGCTCAAAGACAGTTGTGATTCAATCTCAAAGTAATTTCCAAGTTCAGCAATCCTGTTTGCGTGAATATCCAGCCACTGCAATCCAGTTGGAATCATAGCGTAGTCGAACCATTCTAGGCGATTATCGGAAATGTTCAGCCACACCAAATTAGGTAACTTTGCGAAAAGACCGCCGATGTCGGTCAAGTAATTTCCATCCAGTCTTATTGCTTGAAGGTTCACGTTGCCATCGAAAGCGCCGGCTTCAATTTTGTGGATTTTATTTCTAGACAGATTGAGTATTTTCAGTGAAGTCATTTTATCGAACACGCCTTTACTAATATTTCCAATATTATTTTCAGTTAAACGTAAACCGTACATCTGTTGCATGGTCATAAAGGATGCATTTTCAATGCTCACTATTAAATTCTCTCCCAAGTCTAAAGTTTTAAGCTGTGGGATTTCTTTTAAAGCGATGGGAACTTCGTCCAGTCTATTTCCATTTATATGCAAATCTTGTAAAGACGTGCAGTTGCGTAGGGAATGCGGGTGTATTTTCGTTATTCGATTACTGTCTATGGACAACACAGATAGTAAGTTCAGTCCCGTGAATGAATAGCTCTCCACATTCGTTAATCGATTATTCGATAATATTAATGTATGTAAATTATTAAGTGAGCTAAATACATTTTCAGGTATGTGTTCAATAAAATTGTCTTGCATTTTGAGTATTTGCAAATTGGTTAAGTCTCTAAACAAAGCTATTTCCATTTTAGAAACTCTATTGTGAGAGAAGTCTAAAAAAAGAAGGCGTTTTAATCCGGAAAAAGTGGACGTGTTAATCCAATCTGAGGTTAATTCGTTGTGGGATAAGTCTAAGACTAGAAGTTGCAATAAATCGCTAAACAATCCTGGAGCTAACACAGTAATCGTGTTATTGTTTAAATATATTTCCTTGAGCTCCTTTGTATCACTAAATAATTCAGGCGGGAGGCTTGTCAGCTGATTATCAGAAAATCTAACTGTTGTCAGTGCGACGAGCCCTTCGAGGGCCCTGTCCGCTACGGATGTTAATCCATTTCCTTGAATATACAATTTTTGCAGCCTTCTTAATCCAGATAAGAGACCGGGTGGTAAAGTGTCGATTAGGTTTCTTGATAAATCCAGTACAATAAGATTATCCCCACACTTCTCTGTTGGGTGTCGATGCGCCGTAGAAAATTGAAAATGACTAACATCACGCATTCTATTACCAGTCATGTTTAAATACTCTAGATTTCGTAAAGTACATAAAGCTCCATCGGGAAATGTTAGCATGTTATTTTCACTGAGATCCAGACGTTCCAAGTTTTGCACGTCTCTGGAGAAAGCAGTGGGTGTAACTTCAAGCGACATTGTAGACCAATCTGTATTATGCGTTCGTATTGTTAAGTTTCTCAGTTCTCGAAGGCCCGTAAAGGCGCCATCGGAGAGATTTCCAATTTTACAATATTCTATTGTGAGTTCCCTCAACTCTACAAGCTGTCGAAAACTCGCGGGAGCCAGAGAGCTTTGAAAGAAAAGCGCGTCACTACACTCAAGTCGCAGCCGCACTGTGAGATGGGGTTGTATAGCACTGAAGTTTGTGTTTTCCAGTTCACTGTTGATAGTCCTTAGTCTGCATTGTAATGCTACGCCAGCATCATCCTCGTCAGTCGTCCATCTACACTCGTCAGGAGCTTGGTAACGAGCTCCCGTCGTGGACAACGATGCAGTCCACGCCGGTAAAACGGCGCTCAATGCCAATACGGTGCTCGTGAACCACATTATACACATTGTTTTGTTATAATTTCACTTTAATACGAACATAGTTTATTTACATTCCATAGCACTAGAACTGCACTCAATGACGTAATAATATTTGCAAGTTCATATCGCTTATATTTCCAACTGAACTACTTCACGTTTCAAACCAGTCACTCTTGTTCCGTGAAAGCACTAATTGGACAAGATCGTAAGTCCGTTCTATTTAGCGAGACACGTACGCGTGCGTCCGCATCGAGGACTGGGGTGGGACTGGCTCTGAGTCGAACCTGTATTGCGCTCGCGCACAAGGCCGCGCTGGTTCACGCGTTCCAACAGGTAAAGCTGCGACCGAAATTAAAACGATCTAACCGCCATATAAGCAGCTTTATGTTACGCTGTAACGTTTTGAACTCGGGGCTTGACAGAAAAATACTCGACGCACACATTGAAGCTCGCACGCAACACAGGGAGAGGGATCCGCTTTTTGTAATGCTCGAACAAGCTTTCAGTTAGTATGTCAGAGCGGGACAGACGGATGGTTGCGAGTAGAACTAACTTGGTGGGGGACTAAGCCAGCTGCCCAGGTAGTGCGCGGGCGCACTCGCGCGGTTGCCGCTTGTTAACACTTCGCAGATAGAATTGTAATATGAAGAATTCATGATTGCTGATATTTTGTTTACTCATTGTAAATAATGAAAAATACTGTAACACTTGTACTTAATGATTTCACATAAATTATGTGTATTTAAACATTTGAGTCATTTCATTTAATTCCAGAGATGAAAATTAATATTTTGTTGCTTTTATATTATTCTTCAATACAATTTTGTAAACAAGTTCAAAGTATAAACGCATTGGCTAGAAAGAGACTTTGGTGTTGCGTTGGAAATATCACATAACGGTATAGTGTAGCAGAACCTACATTTTCCTAATATGGAAACTTACATTTTAAACTACATTTCTTATAAAAAGGATGTATTGTCTACACTTTTTCTTTTGCAATAATTATAGATCAGCTTCTTATGTTTGGTTGCATATTTCTTGCGAGAGTTCTTGAGGCTATCATAATTATTTTAATTCATTCCCAAGCCACTCCATAAATATGGAATTTACTTTACACGCAAACGTCTGCTATACCTACTGTGTTTAAATTAAATTGCACTTCTGAAGAATTTCGATCCTAATCTACCTCTATTTTAGTTAAACGATTTTGCTATAATTCCACACAAGACCGCCTCAAACCTATCATCAAATTAAACATCCAAACATTATGTGTTTTGTGAGGGCTACAATTTAGGGACCGTTTCATTTAGAAAAATGTGGTAATTTTTTTATGCGAACTGCATTTGTGATTTATACGCATCGGTGTAAAGGTGTTATTATAGTTTTGTTCTTCACAAAGCAGCAACATATTTCTGAAGAGGAATCATTAATAACCCAAGATGCGAAATGCCAGAACTTGCATATTATGTGTCTATTGTGGTGTTGCTCTTTGATAATAGATAGCTATTCATCGGCGTAGCGAAAAAATTTACACATTAGATCCTAAATAGTTTTGAATTGGTCAAATCAAATTTTAGTAAATAAAAACGTGTATTCCATTGTTAGCCTTTTAATATTTAGTAATCGCCATACAATGCAAAGCTTAAGCACTGTAAAAGCCTTAAATTGAATTTATAATTTAAACCAACATTTAATAAGAGAAGTTATAGGTGTCTTTATCGCTATCAAATAAATTGCAACGACATATTTTTGCAGTAAATAAGAACTTCTGTTAAACGTACGATTGAAATCTTGTTTATTGCGACCATCAATACTCTTATAAGGCACAATATGCTTAAGATCATATAACAAATGGTTTAGATCATAATTTTATATAGTGTCGAGATGATAGGGAGTTTGCCGTCCATCGGGGCGCTATTTATGCGAGTATTCTCGTTCTCGCTCACCCTCTATATCTCAATTGCTATAAATTATCTCCTTTGACACGCGAGAGGCGGAAAATTTGCAATCGCACCACACCAGTCCCTTCCCGCAGCTTTCTTACCTTTGTGTAAACATCGCAAATGGTTTTGTAATGGGAATAGCGTTAGCAACGGCTCGATATATTACGTATCCCACGGGTCGTTTGTCCAGGTCGCGCCTGGCCATTACAATAGGCCAGCGGGTGATCCTTCGACTTTTTGTCGTAAGTAGGCTCGGAGAGGCGCTCTTTTAAAAATAGAATAGAATAGATTGCCGGTAAATCTTTCGTTATTGTGAGGTTGTTTAATGCCCTGCCCCGCTATTTGTGGCTCGTTACAACAATGTCCGAATTCAATTTACAAAGGTATGTGTCGTCACGCAACTGTCAGGGTGATGGTGCGCGTGGGCACAGTGCGATGTGGGTCAGATGCCTATGATTCATGAAACACTTGAGATTTCAATAGAAAATTATCGTTTCGAGTATCGTTGTGAATTGCGCTAACTAGTGTATTGTAAAACTGTAAATTTGAAAAAGGAACACATCTATCGTAATGTTCGAAATATCAACTTAAACTACGTCGAAGATCCTATAATTATTTAATCACGAGAACGAAAGAACTGTCCTATAAAACGCATTCCCTTATCGAGTGTCCATCGACGTATAAAACGATTCTGACTGATTTCCATTATGTTATTAATTTTTATAATTTCGGTTTCTAATCTCATACGACAAGCTGATACCACGGCGACACTTATCTCGATGTCGGTCGACACGTATAATCCATTAAGTCGTCATTTCCACGCGGCTGATCATTCCTCAACGCGTCGAACCGCCCCCATATGTATTGTTCGCTACTGCTTATCTTGCTTTAGCTTTTTAGGGGTAAGGTGTCTGAATCAAGTGGCGTTATGCCAATTTGTGTATAATTTGGTTTTGGGTGGGGTATAAAAATCAGAAACAATCCTTCCAATTAGCCAGTGTTGAGTATGACTAAATTATATATAAAATTATGAAGATTAAGCACTTTAAAATCGCCTAATTGCATAGTTTGAACTAGATACTCTTTTCATCATAGGGTTACAACGTTATGACAAAAAGAAAGAATCTTCCGAGTGAAAGAGTTTAATTAAGGCAGAAGTTTATTACAAAACAGTATTCTAAAAGATTTTGTCTAAACTGCGTTTTCATGTGTGTATATTAAGTATATTATGAAATTATAATGACATGTTTTTGTTACAGGTAATCATCGTTGGCACATCACAGATCTCATTAGGTAGAGTACAATATTAACAAAAACATAATATACAACTATTTTGTGTTTGTCGTGATGCGATAGTTAATTTTACTAAATCGCGTACGGTGTATTCTTAGTACGGCTATATATTTTAAAATCTTTTATTAGTATAAATGTTATGGCACATAGTAACTGATGAAAGACAGACTTGAAGTTCAGCATCAGAGCCTTTATTGGCGAAGCATATCATTGCCGAATTTAGCTGAAAAATACATACGGACATTCAAAATGTGATAATTTACACAAAGCTTTGCAGTATTAAGTAATTAATCGACAAAATGGAATAAATTTACCCACATAACCGTGGCCGTAACTTCGGTTGAAAAATAAATCGCATTCAAAGTCTAATACTTATACGCGTTAGTACAAGACCTACTTGTATCTAAGGAAGATTTTCGGTGAGTGAAATGCATGTTCTGCATTATTTTTACACATATTTAACTTTTAACTACAAAGTAAATCGTGTGTATTTTAGAAAAATTGCACGGTTTAGTTCGATAATCAACTGGTATTTAATAACAGCATTCTTTGTACCTAAACACGTGGAATATTTTTTATCGAGGCACATGTATGTCTTTGATCGTTCGGCTTATTAAACCTAAAGGGGTGTAAATTGTAGGGATTTTAAACACGAAGTGAGCCCTTAGTAGTGCGTCAGATCGCAACACGGCCAATTTGGCGCGAGAAAAGCAACATGGGTTCATTCGTGCGGCGTGACACCTGGCAACCTATTGACTGCAGAACATAAATGGCATGGAGCTGTCTTGTTATTAAAAATATATCTCATAAATAGCATTCCATAGGGATACTTAAAAAAAATAACACAGGAAGTGGAATACCCTTTTCTATGTTATTTCGCCAATAAAATACGTGTAATAATTTCTGTACGTTATTAATTAAGGCTTGCTGTACTGCGAATTGTTCGATTAATGTTAATATTACGTCATTATTGTAATTGTTGGACAACGAAGGAAACAGAGGCGGTGGAAAAATATAGTTTCAGTACATCGATAATTTGATATTCTATTGATAAATAATTACATATCGACTGATATTATTTAGTGTCGGCTCTAAGAAAGGCCTTAGTCATAAATATAAAAAGCCAGAACTAGTGTAACAACTAAATGCGCATAGTGTGGGTCCATGACTTTTGTATTCAGCTGTCAGGGGCGCTAAACGTGCCTTCGAAAGCGACCGGTTAGATTACGCATTGTCGTGGTACAATTAGAAACTGTCGCAAACCCTGCATTTGCTATTTACAAACATCTGCATTCTTTTTATTCAACCACTAAACGATAAGCGGAATGTTTCAGTAAGTAGAATATGTATAGAGTAATCATATGTGATAGGTAAGCAGTGTATAAGAATAATTGTTTGAGATGGAACTCTCATCTTAGACTAGACAAAAAACTCATATGTAACTAACTCTCGATATAAAGATATTTTATACAGTGGAATATCAAAAAATAATTAAATGATTAAAAATGTACCGCCTTTTTCCAAATCAAAGGCGCAAATATATAAATAAATATGAAATGTTTTATAATTTGTGCGCTCTATTATCGCATACACACGTCGCATGTTTATTTGGATCTTAGACATAAAAGAGGGATATTTTGGAAGCAAAATTAATATTTTGGTTAACATCTTTATAGTCGTAGTTCAAGTTTATTGCAGTTGTATTAAGCCTAGAGTCATGGGTCCGAGAGGAAATTTTAGGATGAACGAATGTTTATTTGATTTTTCATCGTATCATTTATAAACATAGACTTTCTGTTTGACTAATAATAATTTAACATGAT
Source organism: Pontia daplidice (assembly GCA_963693355.1). Classification (NCBI taxonomy): domain Eukaryota; kingdom Metazoa; phylum Arthropoda; class Insecta; order Lepidoptera; family Pieridae; genus Pontia; species Pontia daplidice. The sequence continues at coordinate 171,332 of CAVNZL010000084.1, forward strand.
AAATATTTTTTGTTCCCGTTGTCAGACTGTCCGCATGGCTTTACTCAGAACCTTTACTGTTGAAACTTTCACAATACTCTGTTGCCGCTATATGACAACAAATATTTAAGCAGGCGTCATCACCATAGAAACCTTTAGTTCTATAGAAACCTTTTTACTATGCGCTAGGCTATGCGTAACGATCCATTTGTTTTCTAACTGCAGCAAACAGATGTTGAAAAGCGATTTGATGATACTCATTGTCATTTCAATATCCCGGGGATGTATAGAATATTGATGACAATATACAACTTAGTTCCACACGTGTGTTAAATTTAAAACAAAGCCTTTGTTTCATGAATATTTTAATAAAAATCTCCATTCGAAGTAAATGGATTACGACAGCTCTAAAATAAGAGTAAATAAATATCGATATTATAATGTATAAAAATATTTGTGATTTAGATTTGGGTATTACAAACTAGGATATATGTAATTTAAGCATTTATTTGATTAATACATTGAGAAATATACAAATATAAGAAGTTGTGACAATGAGAAGGAAAAAGTTCAAATTCTATGACACCTCGGTTACTTTCCTGTATAATATAAGAATGTAATTGTATTTAAAAACATGCGGTTATAAGTTTTCCCTAAACAGTAAGTTATTCGCATTGTCTACCATTGTTCGCCATAGACGCTGACTAATGCTCTCTGATTGATTGTATGATTCACACAGGCCGTTTAACATTTGATTTACATTCAATATGTCGATACAAATTAGTTTTTTATTTGAGGGCGTAACAGTATTAATCGCGTTAGGTGTTCCGCGTATTTGTTAAGTTCGCTTCGCACTGTGCGTTGTGACATATTATTTAATACTCAAAAGTTAATTTTTAACGAGGTACTTGTAACGTAATCAAGCCAAGCTGGTTAAATACACTTAAACACAGCAAGGTTATAAAGAATCAGTCTTGCTGAAAATATGAACCAAACAAAAAGTCAATTCAGAGCAGCGGAACATTACATTTCAAGCAGAAAATTCTATAATAACATTGTTATTTACGCATTTAAAAAAAATTATGCAAAGACACGTTCACAATTTCTATAAAACACGTAAAATTGTTTATTTGTTTATGAATAGCCGCGTAATAAAAATTGGACAATCGTATAAATAATTATTTATGTACTTTGAGAAACAAGAAGCATGGCGACGCGACCCTTTGATCTTAGGTGAAGTGGTAAAAAATCAGGATAAACACAGACAGACATTATCTAGCCTCGACTTAACTAATTGGCGTAATTCTATTTGGTCTGTGGAAAAATATACAATTTGCGTATCGACTTATCGCTGCTTATCCGCAGGCTCCAGCTCACGAGATACATACGATTATAAGAAATTCCTCGCGCAATGCTACCAATGTTTTACCAGGAATTGTTTGTCACGTAGAGCAATATCGGAGCATTTGCGGCGCAATTATAAAGAGACGAACGGTATTGTGTCGAATTTCGTAAAGGGAACAACCCCCGCTGAGTGGTACGTGCTTCTACTACGAATTGTTAGACATCTTAAAAATTTCAATTGGACCTTTGTTTCCTCTATCATGTATATCAAGGTGACGTCACGCAATATTCTCAAACTCCCTTATGTAGTTTTTTCCTGACTATTTGTCGTATCGTTTTAGAACGAGTCTGTAACTTAACGTAACGAAATATGACAATATATGATAATAGCGATACGCTATTGATTAAAAGTATTCTAGGATTTCGGCTAAAGCCAATAAATCAAACCAGTTTTCAACCGGTCAGTAGGGGAAAACGGCGCTAATTATAATAATTACTCAATTTGAACCCGTTGCCCAAATTGACGTTACAATGATAAATAGTCTAGCCCGCTGCGCTAATGGAGAACAATATTGCCTATTTTATTTATGTCTCCGCGACAAATATACAGACAAGGGACTACGCGCCTACTCCTTCCTAACGCAATAAATATCACATGTACAAGGCACCACAATACAACACTTCAGATTAATATAATATTTTTACGCCCGAAGACCGTTGGCCTAATGAATTATTGTACCTTGTGATAAAACCAGCCACGGAGTTTTATTGTGACGGCACCGAGATAATTCAGCGCTTGCGAGCGAAATAATTTACATGGTGGTCCGTTTTTAGGCGCGGCTCCCGTATTTTTACAATATAAGAAAGCTAAGAGATCTGTCCTCATTCATCGCTGTATCGCAGCGTATCATGAAATATTACATCATTGTAACAAGCCATTCAATTCAAATGTTTATCGGATAATGCAGATTATTATGTTGTGATATGCAATATGGTTAATGCTCCCGGATAAGGGGCTAATAAAATGGTAATTAGCGAATCATCAATTATGCTCATTGTGCCTTTGTAGCGGGCGATAAATTTTAACTTAATTATAACACTGAATTTGTATATATCTAAACAGTATGCAAGCATTAAAAAAGTATATCACAGGATAATAGTATGTTAATTCAAAAAAAACACTTTACGTTCATCCATTATGAAGGGGCATAACGCTTTGTGCTCTCCATTATACATATTTCACGTTACCTCGGGTTAATATAAACCCCAATATAAGGCAATAAAGGAGCATAATAAAAAATTGGTTCATATGAATGGCCCAAAATTTACTACTGCTCGGATCACGTGTCAATCAAGATTTATTTTTCTATGTGTTATTTCATTTGCGATACTTCATTTATTGGGTGTATCAATGCTGTAAAGCATATTGTAAGAACGATCTCTACATTTAATAATGAATGCGATTTGTACGTATAGCAATTTTTTCTCTTTATATATATTTACTATGCAACTTATGCTAACGCTAACTACTCTTGTATTTTAAACATGAAAAATGTTGCTTATATAAATCGAATAACAATTCGGTCGCAATGTATTCCCCCAGCAAAAGACGTGCACAATTCGAGTACAGTCAGGGTGCGAGGTTGTGAAGCTTTTTCACAATTATCAGTAACGAGCGTTCATAGGCTCCCAGCAAAGGGCGCGTATTGTATTTCTCGCTCTTTGTAACCTAACCAGAGGAATAGGATTCTTTTGTGCGCCCGATTTGAATATTACTCCAACCTGATGGGATCTTGCCTACATTATTAATGTTCGCTTGAATTGCAGCTAAATGCCTGCTGTATCGGATAGATTTCAACCTGTTAAGCGTCTACTTTATGCGATAACCCGTTTAAATTGTCGTAAAACAGAAAATTGTTTAAGAAAGTGACTATGATATTTAAGGTTAACAGTTAAGCTCCTCATAGTTGACACTTATCGCTGAATTTAATATAAACATTGTTAAACGTTAAATATTTTAACAGTAAAATTCAACGCAATTTTCGTTTGAAAATAAAACTTTGATGGCTTTACATTTGGGAATCGATGCGTTGTTTTAACTTATTTATTGTCAGTGTTAAGTGTCGTAAAACAATGTTAACACTGTATCGCCAATAATCCACAAATAATCCACGAAAGCATTTACGGTATTCATAAATTTTGAACAACAAAGGCCTCAGAGGGCCGTTTAAGGCAGAGATTCGTCCGCATTACGTTAGTGATATGGTAATGTGATTGTTCGCGATAATTTAAAAAATCCTGAAGCCTCACAGCAGGGCCTCCTCCCGTATCGTTTCGAGGTGAAACACCTCGCACTTTTGACAATAACTTCGATATTTTTGGCTATAAGTCATCTGTCGATATGCAAAGGCGTGGGATGCTTCTAAAGGCACGATCACGATTACCCATTTACTGTGCATGGTCCGGTGTTCCTTAGTACACCATCAAAAAAGACACATTTTTCTTTGCCTATAAATATTGAAGAATGTGAACTCTTTTTACTCATCATTCAATCGTAACAAAGTCTGAATTCTATTCTATTAATGATCTACGAAATAAACTGCAGTCTCGTTGCAATTTAACTTAAAGAAATAGTCAATAAAAGAAGAATAATTGCCTTATATTGTCCGGTTGCGAATTACACAGACTTCGTGTTCGTTTGACGCTTTAATTGGCATGCCTTATTGTTCTAGTCCTTTTATGAAGCTGAGGCACGGTGAGCCGCCATTCCTCATGACTCACTATCGTTTGAAAGTGTCACACCGAACGACAAATTGCCAACGAGGTCTGATCCTCGACAATAGGTCATAGATATTATCTCCAAGGAATGAGTAACGATGAATGTATGTAGTTTTTGGGTAACAAGAATTGAAAGCTTCATTTGTAAGCAGAAATGTATTTAAGGAAACATTTTAATAAACAACGAATAAATAAGTTGTCTTGAAGTTTGAAAATAAATGCTCCGCTCTGAAAATAAAGGCAGCCGAAAATCTTAGAAGGTACGGTCATTTCCTGGATATAATATTCCGAGCCCGGGCTTTTATACTAATGCATAAATATAAATTTAACGAGGCACAACAAACTCAACTTATTCGCTCTGCTTATCGCCAATTTGTGTCAACTGAAGCATTCGTTTAATATTAATAAAACCGGCGGCCCTTCAACCCTCTCGCTGTTTTACGGTCGGTTTCGTAGCGACTTATTTGAATAAATATTTTGGAGAGGCCGGACCGGGTTCCTTTTACAATTATTTTTTAATTTCTAGGAGTGTTCGGGTCAGCAATGGAGAATGCCGGGTGACGCCCCGCTAAGCGTCTAGCGCGGATGACGCGACACTATTTCCAACCATTATCTAACACTGAATGTCCTTTAATAAAAGCCAGAATTAAATGTTCGATATATTACGAAGTTATTTGTTAACAGCGGGCGGTCGTGATATTTACATGTACTAGAGTTTTTTTCAAGCGGTTATTGGAAAAACTTACATTGATTAGTTTTAAGGATATCATTATTCGTAATAACATACAAGAGTTTGTTACATTTAAACTCTTTAAATATGGTTGACTTGCGGCTGTTAATATTATAGCCATATCAACGCCTCGTCACATTCTAGGTGTGATATTTCATAACGACTTGTTATAAACACCCCAATCCTTAGTTTCGTTGAATGTTAAGTGGTATTCAGTTTGTAATAACATACGTTACCCACATCAATGGTTTGTCCTAATCGCGACTGACGGCCGGCAAATGATGCGTGCCTCTGCGCAAGCCCACTTATGTCGTCTGCGATTATCACGGCCCCATACGTTCCGACTGATCTAACGTCTCATTTGAGGCCGTAGAAAAACTACGATTGTTATCAATTTTCAATCGGATAATCGAATTTAGGACGCGGCCACATCGTTTCGAATTGATTGTCACTTGATTTTGAATTTTTTCAAGTCGAATATCATATGCTTTATAATTACTAACACTTACTTCTTTTTTTAAAACAAAAAGTTTTTAAATCTCGTCTATGGATACTTTTCTTGTGTTTGTATGACAATTGTGCGTTGAGGAATCAAAAAAGATAAGAATCTATGTACATCGAAATTTTTAAATTTAGAAGTTCTAAAACCTCAAGCTAGGGAATATGTATACAGACACAATATAATTGACCATTCACGACGGAAGCGTGACGCATTATTTTTTATCGATCCAGTCGGAGTCTATGCCGGGCATATAAGAACAAATGTTATGACAATGTATGCAATATCGTGTACTAACGAATTCATATTCCATGGAGACTAAAAGAGTCGTCATACGGTAAATCTTTTATGGTAATAGGGAATGTAAGTGGATGTGTTTCGATCATGCGGTCCGATCGTGAGCTGGGTTCGTGCCCGCTAAACTCCGCCAGAACATGAATTACGCCTGATGAGACCTTATCAACGCGATGCAGGCATTTCCTAACTAATTAATACATGTTTGGGAATTTATGTTTGTAGACTATAAAGTATTATAGTGAGGATGTTGTGATATCATCATAGTTAGTAAACAAAAGGGTCGTCTTTTCCCTTAAGATCCGTAGCGGCTATTGTCCTACTATAGCAATGTTGAAGGTTCTGTCACTTGGTTAGTTTGGTGATACGTACATATTTCATACTTTATTATTTATATTATATTTGACCACATACTTGCAGTAAATGGTATCATTGAATAAAAATGTAATAATGCTTAATATATGTACTCAAAGTAGTTTAAAAAATATTATATATACTATTTATTAGATTAAAAATCCCTAAATTTAAGTTAAGACCTGTCGAACGCGTGTACCCTTTTCTTTTTTTTTCTTTTTTTTCTTTTTTTTTTTTTTTTCTTTTTTTTTTGGGGTTTTTTTTTTGTTTCCCCCTCTTTTTTTTTGGGGGTCCCCCTTTTTTTTTTTTTTTTTTTTTTTCCCCAATATTTCTAAACTAAATTTAAATTCATTCGTAAATTTAATATTTTTACCGAAATATTAACGTTACATTTCAGTTATCGCTTAGACAAATCATTCTCCCTTTAAATAAGACCTGTTTGGCAGTCTTTGTTTGATTCAAAGATTTATAAAGACATACACAAGGTGGGCTCAAAATAGAAACTTACACGGAATTGGATTGAAAGGGGTAATAATAGACTCGACTTATCTCGGAACCCATCTACTGTTTGATAAATAGATTTTTTTTAGACTTTTGTATTGAATTTCGTTTGATTTCTATTGTTGTACAAAACAGTTTTATGTTTACGCTGTCCGCTACTGCAACGTCTTTGTAAGCGGTGAACATTGTGTGAATGTTTTGCTTATGAATATTATTGTATGACAAATTGTAAATTCTAATCCTTCGCATCTGGATGAGCGCTTAAACAGTAATGTTTCGAAATATTTTACTTTATATCTCAATGTATAACCTGCATGTGAAAATTGTCGTTTATTATTTGTTTAACTTCTAGATTATTTTTAAACTATGGTGCCTATAACCGTACTTGAAGAGGTTTTGCATGGATTAAAATATATTTAGTAATAATTGTTTTTAATAGTGCAAATCACTAGCTGTTTTAATCTTTAGCGTCAATGGATTTATGTTAAACGTCTTTACCAGTCGATTTAATGTTAGTAGAAAAGTATGGAGCTTACACACACATACATATATAAAATTCTGACATTCTGACAGGGTAGAGATCCGTACAAACTTTAGTAATTTAACTTGCCACTCTCAATTAAGATAACTAAAACAATTAGTATTACCTCCTCAGATTTAGAAGCAAGCATAGCTATTATGTCTTTGTTTCAAAATTAAACGCTCGCTTCAGGTTAATTGGTTGAACTGCACAATGAATCCCGCTAACTGCACAATTTCAATGACCCGCAATATTTCCTACTTGGAAAACTGAAAATGTACTTTGAAATTCGCTAGAACGGCAACCGCGAGGGACGATGGCCGAGAGTATTTTTATAAATGTGTTTCCTAAGCGAAGCGGAGACGGTACGCACGGCGATGCACCAAGTTTAATGGAAAAGAATTGAAAAGTAGCGTCTATATGGTAATAGAAATTGTCTGGAAAGGAACTGAAATATCGCTGTTTCGTGGGAAATTGAGCTGTGCGGTTTGTTTACTTGTATTTATTTACGTCATCGTGAACACAACTGGCGTTTGAGTGACAGCTGACAATTAACATATCACATTCGTTATTAAGTATAGGCAGGGAAATGTAAATAAGGTTTTATGGTCAATGTATGGAGATATATGCTTAAGAAGACAAAAACTACTATGTCTGAGGCTGTTTCATGGTTATTACGTTACATAGATTTGTGATTGATAGAGCTTGTATTATAAATAAATATGTATAAAGTCGTCTTCGGAAATTCGGCGTAGCATTGCACCAACAGGTTATCAATAATATTCGAATACCTATCCTCTAAATGCGCAATAATGTAATACTTTGACTAAAGCCAGCTATTCTCTATATAATATAAGTTATTAGATGAAGCAAGACTTTGTTCTCACTGGTCTTGTTGTTTGCGAATGACATGGGCGAGTGCTTTGTGTTTGTACAAATATTTGCCCCAAAAGCATAAGACGCCACTTAGCGGACCGTCCTTGTTTTGTTCGCATGTCTTGTACATTTGAAGGCAGTTAAGCGAGCTGAAATAAGAAAACTTAGCTTATTTGCCGGTTTAAAAATGAAAATTACCACAATTAGAATTGTTTGTATGTTCGTAATTTGTTTTATGGTTGTAAAGGATTTCATACATCGACATTTTCTTGAATAATTTTGTGAGTAATCTTTCTCTTGTCACGCTGATAAGCTTTCAAAACTTTTAGATTGTATATAATGGACATGTATTTACTTGGACCAGTCAAAACTTTGTCACAAACTCATAGGAGCTCTATATGAACAGAATCTGTATGTGTACTGTACTGTGATGTATTTCATTGTATGGAAATAAATACATTTGAACGTAGCAGAATTTGCGTTATAAGGTTGCGTTTTATCATTAAATTTAATTGACAAAGTAACTATTTGTTTGTGGTAGCTTGTCTTGGCATTTAATTGAATAAACTTATGCAGTTATATTTAGGTCGAAGGCTTACAAATATATCAACTCCATAAATAATCTTAAATACACTGTAAGAACATTCATGGTTTCTATATGCATTTTAATATTATTCTGTTACGGTAAAATAATTAATATTAATCAAGTCAATTAGCTTCAATATTAATTTGTATTTTTGTCTATCCAAGACAACATTTCGCTGTACTAATGGGTTACTCGCAAATATTTTGCATGATTAATTTTCGCGTTCACCGTTTGTTGGTTGTCAAATAGCCCAAGTGATCAAGGCCAAGTTCAGGTATCTATAGTTTGATTTAAATTTTTATAATTATGCTAGTTAAACTTGCGTCAAACGAACAAATACAATCGTTTCTTACTGATTACTGTTTTAACCACTCGAAACATAAAATTAGGCGTGTTTAATTACAAATAATAAATCTCCACACTTAGATGACGTCTTAATTGCTTCGGTTACAAATTACGAACGTTGTACGCAGTTTTTCATCGAGACGTTTCTATTTGTTAGACAAATGGTAATCTCACAGCGACAATGTTTAATTGCTTGTAATATTTGCATATATTGTTTATTAAATACGTCATTAACGATGCTTTTACAATTTTGGTTTTGATTTGGGTGAATCTTAAACAGACAAATGATAGCTGATAAGTTTGTCTTGTATTAACGATAGTTTTATATAAAATAAATTGCTTTATACGCCCTTTTTAATACTATTTATATAATTCAGGTATTCAGAGTTCATAGTAGAAAACCCTAATAAACCAATCTACAAGCAAAACGCGAAAAAACTTGTAACCACTCGACGCACGTTTCGCCCCGACACCGGAGCATCCTAGGATTTTGTCTCTATGAATATACAGAACTCATCGAACGCTGTTCGTATTATGTAACGTATTGCTTGTAGATTGGTCTATTACAGTTATTTTATACTATTTATGTCAACATTTCGTATGCTTTTCAGCAAACATTGTCAGGGCCGGATTGTTTGCTGTCATCGGATTGTTGCTCTTTTGTTTTGTAAAAGTAAGATTCACCACAAAAATTTCAGAAATAAAACAACCTAACCTAACCAAAAAAAAAATTTTATTTTGTAAATTTTTAATTCATTGAACAATTTTTCGGAATGTATTTAAAATATAGGGTAGTTAATATAGTAATAGTAAACATATTGTACTCAAGGTCGTTCGTTCCATGGTTTTAACTAACCTGTCACCTTTTACAGCAGTTTATCACAATTCGTCAATGAGAGACGACATAGTATAGTTGCAGTTAAGTGATCAAGCCTCCTCCCCAAGCCATAAACAATCCAGGATAGTATAATATAAGTAATAAGAAATATGTAAAAACCAGCACCTCATGTGTAGCATGTGTGTGATCGGATCTTGTGAGAAGTTGACGAATCCAGGTACAAAAACATCACCAACTTAATGACGTATTAATGCTACAGTCGTATACGCTGGTTGCTTTAGTGTCGTCGCTCGTAAATCCTCTTATATTTACTTTAGGGGATCGTTAATATGAATATTAGTGATTTTACGAACATCGGTGAACGCGACGTGTCAAAACTAAATATGGGCGTTATGTATGCTGGATGTGGTAGTTTAGTGTATTTATATTAGAAAATTATTTGTTCGGGGCTCGTGTGCTATTAACAAAATTTATTTTAGTTTGTTACCATGGTGACGATGTAATAATAATGATATTTACGATCACACACAAAACACTAATATTTGTTTTGATAATTATAAGTTATTTAAATATACAATTTATTTACATATGTCAATTTAAGCATAAGTAGAAAATTAAAGCTTCAGAGTCCTTATGCAAATTGAAATCAAAATGAAATTTCATCATGGTTGAATTAGAACCATAAAACAAGATAAATCATATTCTAGTTCTAACTAGCGTTAAAGCTAAACTAGCGTGTTAACGTTCGTACCATAGGCGTGATAAACAGCTTTATGATTTACGACGACGACATTTTACAGGAAACCACTAAATTAGAACGTGATTAAAATTGATAGCCAATTTTGCGATATGTTGTGTGGCTGGGCAACATTGTTGAGCTAGCAAGTGTTAGTGAATGAACTTCAAAAATAGTCTTTAACTCAGTGTTGTGGAGTCATGTCATGTCAGTCATGTGGAGCAACGATTTATTATTGCAGCTCCTTATAAACAAATAAATAATAATTATGAATCATAAATAGCGTCGGAGAGGGACAAACACACGTCACACAGTGACGCAAAAGTAAATATTGCTATAGTATTGTGTCTTGTCTCTCTCTTCAAAAATAATTAACCATGTATAATAATAGTAAGAATATATATGTCTATTAGTGGGTTGGAGTGATTTGTAGGAAACTTAAAAGTAGTAACACTCAAAAAGACAATAAGTTGCCTCAGTTGGCACAAGTATTTGTGCCTATAATTTTTGATTATAAATGGCTGGAATAGACAAAGCTCAAGTCTTCTTTGGTTAAATATTAATAAATAATTTAAAATTATAAATTGTTAAGTTTCTGTTTAAGATCATAAATCATACCAGCTAAGAGTTGAAAAAAGGCATTAAGATTTCAAAATGGAAAACCCAATCTATAAATGTTTATATTTATAAAAATAGTAAATTTTAGTCTCTTAATTGGATACTTGTCATTTTCACACTTATTAATGTTCGAACAACGAAACGTTTATTATTCGCATCTATTGAGACGTT
>CAVNZL010000084.1:187500-245000 GCA_963693355.1 Pontia daplidice
ATTTTATTTTAACTAAAAAAAAAACAATAATGTGTTAATATAATTGTATGCCAAACGACATTAGAGCTTCTGTCAGAAACTCTATTTAAATCTGAGATTTAAATGTTCAAATGTAAGTTCTAATAGGTATAGTCTTTACATCACAATTTATAGCCACCCTGGTGAGAAACAACACAGCACATCATTGCTAGGGTTGGCAGTCGCATTGTATGTCTTGTTCGAATTCTATATTATTTGCCTGAATACCTCGAAATCATTTAGCAATTTCAATTCGATGTTGATAATGTTTGCAGAGGGCTCTATTTGTTTAAATAATTAGTTTGTTCAACAATGTCAACGCTACAAGTAATCTTTTGATAAAGGCTTATAATTATGTTTTGTCTACAATGTTAGGCTGTTGTTTCCGATGTGACTGATTATATCATACTTATGCTAAATTTTATTTGGTTAAGAAATCAATTCAGATCCAAGAGAATGAAAGTTTCAGAGCATTCATAGACATTTCAAAGCCCTTTAGGTAAGATGTATTATTTATCTAAATAATCATAAATCATTATCTAAATAAGTCCACAGTGTAGTACTAAACATAAAATATTAAGTTTCTTTTATATCAGCAGTTCTTTCTCCGAACGAATTCATGGGAAAAGTAAGCAACGCATTCGTATTTGTAAAATAATATAATTAAAATCTAGTCCTATGCATTGTATTGTGGGGTCATAAATAATTCGACTATTTCCACGACACGCTCCTCAACCCTTTATTAACAGAACATCCGATTAATACAACTGGTTAGTTAATTGGGCTACCGAATACCACTTCCTTTGTTGCATATAAACCACACCCCGAGCTTATCTAAGCAGTAGCTTATTTAAAATGATAAATGAGCTCCCAATCGATTTGAATAACAAGCAGGCAGATGCTCTTAATCCCCTTGATTTCATTAAACGCATGCGCCCTCAGTCCCTGTCGGAAATATCACTCGAGAATCACGATTCAACCCATATATCGTTCTTTATTATACGTTTAATGAAAGCCCCTTACGAATTTGTTTTTTCCGCGTCCCTAGGCGGATTTTAGAGTTTGTATTTCGTCGCTTAATGATGGACGTCTTTCTGTAAATCGCGAATCTCTTCCCGAGTTCTACTAATGAATTCCCAGAGCAGTTACCAATCACAGCGTCATTTGTCTGATCTCCTCGTTATGAAGAGGCCGAGTGAAAAATCCATGTACATTAATCACGTCGACGCTCAAATAAAATTTTGAACGGCCGAAAATTTACATAAATAATAATTTATCCTCGAGGGAGTGCTTTGTACCTTGTAAATTGTATGACTGAGTCATTGTTTCAATCAAGCAGTTGTAGGATTGTTGATATATTTTTGAATTTTTGTAACAATTTTATAACTTTTTTTAACTAAGATCAGTTCTTGCTACGTTCATACTTGTAGCGCAGATAAGTGTATATATCTCCTCTCATGCTCGCTGTATTTTTGTTTCTGTGGTTTAGCCGTCACTAAAACCAAGACGTAGCCCTTTTTTAAGTGTCACATGGAAATATATGTTTTAGAAATTTATTTTGTCAATGTCATTAAAAAATAAACCCTCACTGATGTTAGGTAATAATTTATCATGTCTTTTACAACAAACAGTTGATATATTAAAAATCCTTTTGTGAATTTTCCGAACCTTTTATTGTGAACTATAAACATATAAAGGGATAACAGCGTGTATGATTGTTTATCCCTCGATATGCGCTCAGCGGGTCGCCAGAGGGTATATGTCGGCTCATCTCCATAAGAAGTGGCTACTTGACGCCGGTACTGATCGAGTATTATTTTAGGCATTTGACTGTGATTGATTCGATCGAATCTTTTTTGAGACGGTTTAAGCTCGTGCGCATACGGTTAACAGTCGTAGAAACCCGGTTTTGTCGTACATACGTTGACCTTAACAAAGTTAGCTATATTGAATAACATTGGGATATAGATCATACAGTGGAACTCTTTTTGTGAATTCATATAGATTAAGATCAAAAAATAACCTTTTAATTTAATAACATTGAAATATTGTCTTTCTTACACCTGTAGAGTCTAAACTAAAAATTTATACATTATATAACACAACGTCGAGAACTGTACAGCAGTTGATAAAAGTTTAATATATTCTACAATTAATTAAAACTCCCTGCTAATTTAATTATTATTTAGCTATTCCCGCTCGTGTGCGGACGAACTAAGCACGGAGCACTATGGTTATGACCGCTCGAAAATGCCTCGTACAAGTGATTTAGCGTTCGCGGTTCGCGTTTGTTTGATGAATAGTCGCTGTTGTGACCCGGCCTTTTGAGATATTTGGCACCTAATTTGTTCTTAACAAGCCAGCTTCGCCTTGTTGCTAATTAACCTTGGAAAATATTGATTGGTTTGAAGTTCATTATTTTGGTGTTCAAAGGCATTCCTGTTTTGGAAATGTATTATCGCGCTCTCAACGAAAATTTTAGAGTTAATATTTACTAATGAATTATTATTTAATAATGCTGTGTTTGGTTCGTTCATCAGGAACTAAATTTACTATGTTCTAAATCAGTTACAGTCGAGGGAAGTTCAAGTTTCATTAGCCATTTCAACAACACGCCTTTAAGCCTCCTGGCATTGCATTTGTCCATGGACGCACTACTTTAAGTGACGCTTCGTTTGCCTCCTGCCTCATAAAAATAAAACAATTCACTTCTTACAACCTATAACTGAATCGAACCTATGCTAAACAAATTTAAGCGTAAACTAGTTGTACTAGTAGTCGATAATTAAACCTCGTTAGCAGCCAATAAATAGCGAACTGCTAGATATAATTTACTGCCTCTGTCCCGTTACAGTAGCAAGTGCAGCTATTTGTGGCCAATTAGCTTTTGCACCCGAGGAATCAATTTGATATTTACGCGCGGAACTGCCCGTTAACGGTCAAAGTTGGGATCGATGAAATTCCAAACTGGTTTGGTAGCAGCCTATCTATTAATAGGCACGAATGGACAATTGTGACGCGTTAGACTTGAGGTTACTCTTCTAGGATTTTAAAAGCGTTCGGTAGTTTCGTTCCCCTTCTAAAGTAAAACACTGTGTACAAATTAAGATTAAGTACTGCGTAGAAATTAGATTTAAATAAAATACTCACTTAAAATGCGATTCATTAGTTCTGTCGTATATCGACGCATTTCAGTATCCTGTCTGTAAGCCATGTGAATCTGCTCTTTAAATGTGCTATACCAGCGTTAATAAAAGAAAATACCTAATTAATAATAAGAGTTACGATCATTCGTATTAAAGTCTTTTGTTTGTTTATATATCGTGGCTACTTGAAGTTATTTACATATCATTAAATTTTTAAAATTGCGAAAATATATTTTACAGTCCCATATTATTATTACTACAAACAGATCAATAGTCTGCAATAAACTCAGTCATCACAACACTACAATGACATGAAAAATCCCGCAGGAAAACCGCTTCGATTTGTCAAAACAATATTTCAAAGACATGTCAATATTATTTATGAAATGACAATTCCGATGATTGATATGTATCTGAATAACGCCGCGTATCACCAAGTGTGATCAACGCCTTGATCATTTCTTATGTAAGACAAATTGTTTATCGTAATCGCTAAGCTATTGTGAGTCGGTTTTATAATGTTATGTTTTAATAAGAGGCCACGCCCGTAGGCGTCTAAGTGATTAATTCAATGGCTGACTACTGTACACTTATATGAAGGCTTTACATCTTTGTAGTTCTAACTCAAAAATTAAGGCGTAATATATGCTGATTGGCCTAACTGGAAAATAATTATTTTGGAACATATAAGAACAGTATAGACAAAATAAATACTTTCAAAATACTGCCTCTCTATTATAAACGAATCAAAGAAACACCGTGGCCCTATCGTACAAACAAGAAAATAGGGCTTTATCAGAGTGGCTTAAAACTAAGGCTTTAAAACTGTGCGTGAATTAATTAAAACAAAACTTAGCTCAGTATACTTTAGTCTCTTTCATCATAAATAAATAAATTTTCAATTCGTCGTTTGAACTTTTTATTTAATTCTAGCTCCAAAGTCTTTAAATCTGTCCGTCGCCTACAGCTTTCCAATTAATTCTCTTTAGCTTTCGAATTATGAGGATTTAACTAAGTTTATTTAGAAATCTCTCTAAGTAATCGAAAGCAAATACAGTCTTGATTGTTTCTTTCTAGATAGTTTACTTAAATATAAGCTTAAACGGGTTTTTGAAAATGTTGTTATCTCGATTCAGAAACCTAATTTAAATATTAATATTAGTTACGAGTATCTTATAAAAAAGAATTATTGTACCCCTTCATAAGAGTCAGTTTTTACTGCTGTCAAGGAAAGTTGCAGCCGATATACGCCCAGCCCAAATACGTATTTAAAAGGTTGAGTTTACAACAAAATTTAAAACACTCCTTATCAGGAGATATTTGAGTAATCTTCTTAACAAAGCTCTTCGTTGAAGCGTGCCCGAAGTCTTTTAACTGATATGGTATATTAGCTATTATTGAAAAACAATACATTTACGGTACAATGCATATATATTGTTACGAAATCTTTTTTCACCTGACTTCACATCCATATTATTTTGAAGATTCAAACAATGAGACTAGTGTTTTAAGCGTTTTGTTTTTACATTTAAATACAAATTCTTACAGTTTAGTAAGTAGAGTTATTCCTTCAAATATCAATGCAATGCAACGGTGGTTTTAATCTTTGGGCTTCACAAAAAGGGTTTCCAGTAATTATATTCTAATGAGTTAAAATTAATGTAATCCATACATTACGTTTTAGAGTTACAATTCTAATATTATTTGTTTCTATTTTAAATTGCGGGACAGTAAAGAATTTTCATCCGTAACTTTTTTAAATTTTTACACATAAGTATATATACTTTGTTAGCGATTCTTGCTTTGATATCGGTTGCCCATATGTCTGAAATGAAATTATTTCTATAGATAACTGTGAAGAATGCGTTGCGCAAAAGCATCTTTTGCGCGTCCTAAGTAAACGAAGCATTTATAAAGCATTATAGTTATTGAAACTCGATATTTAACATTAGAGTTATGTAACACCTGAGCTAATATTCATTTGTCGAATAATGTCATTATAGGCGTTGCATTTTTCGTGAAGAAATAATTAATTTGGTATATGGAATTTCATTGTTATATTTGATATATATTTAAAGAAAAAGTAACAGTTTACATCTATACTGATTACGCCTAGCCGGGCATACAGGACGGAGGGTTCCCGGTTCGATTCCCGGGACCATTTGTGAGATGTGCATATTTGTTACCTGAGAATATTTTTCAATTGTTTTATTATCATATTTATGTACATGAAATGTTATTAGGCCTGTTTTAACCTAGTTTATTAAAAAATAAAAATTTTCTTTTGTAAGAAAAGAAAAAAAAATTCAAACCAATTGGTAAGACGTATCACTGATATTGAAGAGTATCGTGAATGTTTGTGTAACAAAATGCCTGGACGGTATTATAATTGTAAGAAGGTGCACGATTTTTTGTCCAGAGTTTTATTGCGTGTGATGATATTTTAAATGTTTGTGTTTCTGCTCAACGTGATGGCCGCTGACTGATGCCTTTGTGTCGATGGATTTCGGGGCAACTGTTTATTTTTGGGCCTCTTCTTATGATTGTTCAAATTATGAGTTTTGATACTTTGACTGGTTGTACTAAAAAAGTAACGGAAAGTACTAAAACAATTGTTTTAGTGTAAGAAATTTAATGAGAGGACTATCGCGTTATTAGAGACACATCTTTGATACGACTTCATGCAGTATCGGAATTATTACATTGTTATAGAAATATAGATCACTATTTTTAGTTTAAAAAAAATACCCTCTAAAACTCTCCTTATATGCGCCCCAACGCTTCTAATTTATATACGTAAGACTACAAGGATACCTATATTTTTAGTTTTCATTGCTTAGACTCTAAGCCTTAGAGTAAGGATTAAATCCTTAATAGACTGCTACTATTTAAACGTATAATTTATTACAGTTTTTATCTAGCATCAAAATGTTTGAAGTCCGGACCGTATATTATAATGTCGCTCCTACGCACATTGTTGGGTTGGTAAACATGATTGTAAAAGTTGGTCTGCATTGTCCGGCGCTATTGTGACATACTGAAGGAAAGAATTGCCGCCGCTATTATTAAACATTTTAATCTTTAGGAACTGTTCCAGATTGTCCGGACACTGAGGAATTAAAACGAATGTAACGTTGACGGATATACAATGTTCTGTTTTTAAACGTGGTTTACATTCGTGTTTAGAAAAGTCTTTTCTATACATAGTAATGTAAAATAAAAGACGGATAACAATTCTGGATATATTTCATTTTGCATGACGCGTTAGATAATACTATTTAATAAAGTAGAAATGCTTTTGCACCACGTACAATTGTTAATTGATTTCATAATTATATAATATACATCCCACGTGCCTAAATGTATTTAATCTAATACAATATCTTGTTCTTATTTAATTTTTTTATACCTAATATAATGTATAAATCGTGGGACAGGCACAGATGGTTGCGCTCTAATCGCGGTTTCCGGTCTAGTTTTCTCCACCGAAACAAAAAGCCGATAAGACATCCGCAATCGTTCGTAACGGTCATTGGTAAATTCTCCGATCGACGTGGAATGTGCTGAACTACACATTAAACTGCTAATCGACGCCGTAATTATATCAAAGTCAGTTCATTAGCGATTCACTATATCATCTTCGACGCTGATTGCGTGTCCTATAAATTTTACGTTTATGTGACAAAAAGCAAACAGCGTGAACACTTTTAGAATTAAAATATATGCTCACAATAATAAAATAAAGAATTTATAGGCGTCCTTTGGAATTACTGTGGCTTCGCTTTATGGCTTTACGGGACGTTTGTTTAGCTTTGCGTTTGTACGCGTTCTAGATAACGATGTCCTATTGTCTATTTGATGGCAGTTTTCACCATTTCCGCATACCCTTGTTTCGGATGCCACGTGAGCTGTTATTCTTGGGGCTGTATCTCAAACTAGCTTAACCATGGTATTGTACCGCTGGAATATCATAAAATTTAATTGTTTTTTTTTTAATTCTATGGTTTACCACATGCACAACATTAACTTTATTTATAACAAAATGTTATGTCTAAATGATATATTTTATACAAAAAATGCTGCTTTCATCTGCCTCCCTCCCTCCTCTGCAGCTGAGACGCGGAAATTCAAAACAAAAGAAGTGTATATGAAAAATGTATCATAGATGTTATTTATTCATTGAAATCCGTCAGACGCAGAAATCATCTCATACAAATGATTTGAAATCTCGAAGATTTCGTTTGTGCAAATAAACAATCGAGACTAAGTGTTTAACCAAACACGTACACGTTCAACTGCAGCGAGAACATTACCCAGCGTTACGTTGTGTTACTTTTGGATGGGCATTGCCTAACCGCATCGCATCTGAGCAGAGATTTAATTAGATGTTTACGATCCCCCCATGAGGGCTTTTAAATACACGTGTGAACGTCGTATGTACATAAAAACAGACAGCGTGACTAACAATTTAACATGTTTGTTCTCGTCAGTAAGTACGCGTGAAATTTTGATTATGAACACAAATGAAATTGTTGTTATTGTTCGATACGTCGAATCTTCGTTTAAATATTCAGTTGATACGTCTTTAAATGGGTTGATCGTTTGATATTACATTAGCTTTTTATCATTTTTTAGCATTTAGTTTTTATGAGCTACTGAGTTAGTATAAGCTTAATGGTTTTTTTTCAATCGAAAATATGACCTAATTGAAGGACATGACTTCATGTTATAAGGTTTTCGGAAAGTATGAATGAACTTTGCATTGTATGCCACAAACCCAAATCAACAAAATCTTCGCCATCTGCAATAATATTATCTTGAATAGAAATTGATGGATTTTCTAGAAACATAAAAATAACTTAATTCTAAACACTGTTGATATTCGTTATTCATAAGTTGCGTGGGGTGAGACCCACCGCTCCCATCTTTTATGGAGTGTACCTGTTTCGAGCGTGGAACATAAAAGGTTTTTATTTTATTTTATGGAAATTCGAACGAATCTTGTTCCGAATGATGTTATAAAAAATAATAAAAGGAGACGGTTATTGTTTTTGGGAGATCACTTATGTCCATAGCGAAAGCCGGCGGCGCGGGCGCATTGTGGCCGATTCGACACGCTTTTTGTGAGGCGCATACGCAGCCGCCGCATAATAAGCTGGTTAGGTTAGGTCAAGGATACAAAAAATGCAGTGTTGCATTATATTAACCGTTAAAATTAGAACACACAAGGTCGCTGGAGTACGGAAATTAATTGTCGCTTATGTTCCATTCCTTCAAGAACAGTCTTGTAGCGTAGAATATAAACTAGCGATACGATGACAACGATACCGATAGAGAATAAGGTTGCTTAAATACAAAATTCTGTTCCTGATTAATCCTTAACTTGTTTTTACTGCTTTCATTAATTCATTTATTACAATTTGTTTGAAAAGCACAAAATGATGCTTTTTTTTGTTTAGCACAGCGTAATTGAAAAAAATAAAATATGTAACTGATCAATAAGTAAATGTAAAGGTGGGTGTCAAGAATCAACTATCGAGTACCAACCGTGCTACGATTCTTCTCGTTTTTCGAAGAATGCGAATCGAGTAGTTCGTGACTGGCTGGGTTCATTACAATCACAGATCAGCGATTGTTACGGCCATATTTTATAGCGTTTAGGTATGTTGCGGATTCCATGCTCTATTCTAGTTTCAAATTTGAGAATAAATGATCTGATGATTTGATTAAAGAATTGTGCTTACAAAGTCAAAGCTCGTAGCTATTCGAATGTTTAAGATACAATATATTATTTAGTAATTAAATATTTTCTTTTTTTAATCGTGTATTGCCATTGGTCTATTTCAGTATTTTTATTATTTCCCTTACATATTATATGGTAGTTAATTTATTTGCTACTTTTTATTTATTGTATCTCTGCTTCAGTATATCACAGTTGTTGGTTGACTGGACTGACGCTTTTTTGTTCTCTTTATTTATATGTTATGTCAACCGACTGTTTGTGATCTAAATAAATAAATAGAAAAAGTACTCGGATGATGTTTTTTGTTGATATAGTAGCCAATGTATCGCGGCAATAACAGTTACATCCTTTCGACTAATTAAATTCATATCGGAACAAATAATTTGTACTTGTCTGTTTTACACATCTAAGTGAAGTTACATGGTTTCCGGGTGTCTTGTTAATACATGTTCTACGCGAGTTTTTGTTCTATTATTCAATGGTTGTAACGGCCGACGAATCCTTTTTGTTGATACGTCGCGTTATGATTTATTGCTCCGGCCTTAAGTTCCATCTGCGTTACATTAATATCTGATAAGCTTACATTCTGTATTGAGTAATTTTATGAATGGAACATTAGCTTAGCATTTTTATAGAAATGTATAAGAATCCACAAAATGCTGATCGAACATGAGATGATAATTGATAGAATTCAGGTTGAATGATAATTGAAGTAGAGTGGGTTGGTTACATGCATATATAATGTAAAATAAATGTCCATCAAATACTTGGAGAGTGTCGTTACTGACTGCTGATAGCCTGTTTGAAGAGCTAGTTAAAACGCAGAAGGTTTTTTTTTCAAACATTCAAAAACGCGATGATTTTAAGTGGGTTAAAATAAAAGAATTTATTATATTTAATAAAGGATATCTTAATTGTTATATATCAAAATCATCGAACTAATATAACACTCAGTAAATAATACTCAGGATAAAAAATATTGTTTTTCTTTCCAAGGAATCTACGACAATCCGCTTTCATTTGTCCAACCAACTTGAAATTGTTGTACATTGTATGGTTCAATTGCTGCATAAATAGCATTCACTAACCGTAGAGCTGTATTGTTTTAAATGTTATTAACCTTTAAACAACACAATTCGTTTAATATATGATTTTTAAATAAGTAATTGCTAAATGTCCTTAAAGTTTAGTTCCATATAAAATTCGTCTTGTTTTAACTCGTCTCTCTCTGCCAATTATGTGTTTATCACGCGATGAAAAGAGGTATCCATTAATTTATATATGTATAATGTATAATTGATAAGCAAAGACACATATATATATATGATCGTGGTATATAGTAAATTTATTGAGGAACGGACATATCTCGCTGCTATTAAATTTTTTACAACAGAGTAACGTCCCATCACATAATATAAAAACAGCTTGAAAAATATGTCATTTTTCTGACATGCCTACATTATTCATCGCATATATAGTTAGCTGGCATTCGCTAGCAGGGCTCTATAAATAAGGCTTAAGAAGAAGACAGTTTAACAGTTTATAAATCATTATTATTATTAATTGTTACCTAGTTTTAACTTCTTACATACATTCTTAGGAAGAATGTTGCTTACCAATACCACATTTTACTGATAGCTACGAAAGTTTTAAGTATCAAATATTTGAATCTTCATTTATATAAACATTTTTGTTTAAACTTTCTCCGTATATTTAACTTAGAATTATTTCAATATTGTTTTGTTTTACGGCCCCCCATAAAATGCCCAGCACTATTTATGCTATTCTAATACATTTTTATATTCTAACTATAAATAGTCGGAATTGTCTCATTAAACAATAAAATAGGTCCGGTATTAACTCTAATGATATACACCGGATCTCTACAAACATATTAAATTTAACGAGCCTAAATTATTACTGTCCAAATTATACAATAGTTAACTCTTGTTCCACGTCTGTTTCGCCAGCGTCGTGACAGTCTATTGATTGCTTTTTGGCTTTAATTTGTTACACAAAAAATGAGTTTTATAAAATATAACATATTTACTATACACAAAAAAGTTATTAAACCAAAATTATAGATCAAATGCCTACTACCAATACAATTTAATACAAGTAAATTTTTATATACCTTGGATAAACGGAAAACCATCGGCTGTTAAATGGCTTTTTCTTCGTCGGCCCTTATTTCTTTTTTTTTAATAAAAAACGGCAACAAGCGTGCGATGCGTTAATAACCGTTGCAACGCCAAAGTTTTGCCCGCACCCCCAGTACCCGAACTACGTGACTGGCTCTGTTTTGCCATTTTCAACTTTGCTAGCCCTCGGTATAATTGCTCGAGATCTATTTTTCCGTATTTCAATCCCGTCTTTGTCCCGCTCGCAAACTCACGTTTCATTAATGCGAATCCAATTTGTTTTGTGAGTGGCCTCACAAATTTCGCCGGCTTTTGATCCTAATAAAATTATTTCCCTTTGTGACCGATAATTTATTATGGCCGTATTGTGTCTGGAAGGGGTGATCATTTCGTTCTAATTATTAGGTTTCCTACTATTTTTCGGTGAGGTAACGAAGCGCTTGCAATGCCCTAACGACTTTTGGTCTATAGATTATTTTATTAAGTAACTTTCAAACTCAAAGTTTTGGCTCTAAGATTACCCTAATATTCTGTTGATACTCTTATAAATTATAAATTTTTATTCAGTATCTTAATAAGAAGTCTTAGCCCACAATTCAGTACGACTGTAGTTATTTATGGGACCGTCTATTACGAAATTCCACAGATTCCAAAGTAATGATGTCAACAAAGCATTTGGGTTTTGGTAATTTGTATTGTTATTGTTATTGTTTCATACAGAGATGAAGTTGTCAAAAGCAAATGTAGATAATAATGTCAACTTAATGAATATTACAATTTGAGTTAGTTGTTGTTCATAACAGAAATGACTAATACAATAAGCAATAGTGCAGAAATAAAATGTTGAAAAGTGAAACTGCCAAATTAATGACGTAATATATTTTGAATTATATTCAAATGAAAAGTGTTGCATATTAGCGGGTTGATTTTAGTGAAATAATGTTTGAGCAATTTTTACACTTTCGAAGAATAACGAAAAAATATGACGTGCAATAATTTTTCGCGGCCAGCTTAATCTTTATAAATATGAAAATGGAAAATTGTATATAAGGAAGTTTGTATTTGTAATAATACCACTTCGTTTACGTCTTTCATAATTACTATCTGTAAAAAATATGTCAGAGTGCATCATTATTTTTATATATGTATTTAGAACTTTTTATTCCTTCAATACACTATGGGTAATTTATAATTGTAAGCAAATGCTGAACGAGTGCTATCTGAGGCGAAATGTAATAAAAATGACGGTGAGCATACTAAATCCTGGCGATTGATAAGTAATGTTCTAGCTTGGAACTGTTTTTGCGCTGCTCCTAATCTTATCAGGGATAACTTTGGCAGTTTGTCTATAGCCTATCATAAATCTCGTCTCACGACTACAGCTAAACCGTGGCAGTCTCTGGAATTCAGTGCGAAGTACATTTTAAATAAATGTTGTTTTACAGATCCAATAATACATTTAATGCTTAAATTATTTTATTTTATTGATCGTAATTGATTAAGATATCATATGTGAAGTTTTTTGATAAATAATAATGTCTCATTTGATAGACATTACTTCTGAGATGGTTGTAAAAGGAAGACAAATATTTTGAGCAAATCATAGCCCAAAATGTTTGCGTCAAACAAGAACACAGAAATGTTTACGGGACCTCTACAACATCATTCATCAACATGTTTTTACGAAATGAAATAAATATTACAAAGCTGTATGATGTTCAGAACGTATACTATTTAGAATCATGTCATTTGTTTTTAATCAACTTTCGCCAGCAAAGATTCTACCTTTTCAGTGGCATTTGTGTTGCCACTTTGTAGTCCTATCAGCTCGACGCTATCTCATCTTCGTGATATAAAATTCCTATAATCGTCCCTCGTTTTAATCAAAAGTAATTTGAGCGGTCGGAGTCTCAAAAAGAGATTTGGTATGTTTTTGTCCAATGTAGCGACGATTTAGAATTCCAACGGTAGCCGCAGCGGACGCGATTCGAGCAAACAAAAGTACTGCGAAGCTTGAGGTAATATAGAGAGAGAGAAGGAATATCACAGCGCACGTACGGCAATTCGTTCTAATAGTCGCAGCCGACAAAAGGCAGGTCTATATTGTGAGTTTGTTTTGTTAGGACGGGACGTTGGGCAATGCAGAAATTGTGACATCGAATATTCGCTCTTAGCGCTTGAAACGCCTGCGTTTTTTCCGCTCTTACGTGGGGGGCGGCCTCAAGTGGCTTCTGTTATAATTAATGAGTGATCGTAGGTGGTTGTTTTGCGTCACACTGTTTTGGGTATGAGCACGGACCTCACAGCGGCGTCGAGTGGATTTTGTCATGTGTGATGGATGCAAGAGATTTAACAAGTGATTTCAAAAATGCAATTTTTTTTAAACAAACGAAAGACGTGGTTTACTTTAGCTTACTTCTTTCGCATTCAATAAATTGTATATTAAGTTGTAAACAGCAATTTGAATATGACACATTTGAATGAGCTACAATTATTGATTTGCGGTGCTCTCTGAGATTTTTATTAGTTTTTATATGTCATAGACAAATGTCTTGGAAGTTGCATTCTTCGTAAAAGTAATATATGGATAGCAATTCATGCTTTAATCTATTGACATTGATTTGATATATTATAGATATATATGTGTTATACACATTTATATGAATCACTGGGACTTTTGAATACATGGTCATAGAACATATTAAACTTAGGAGTTTTTAAATGTAGCTTCAGAAAATGTAATATAATATATTTACATAATTTGGCTTACTTATCGCCTATTTGTCGTACAATTATTCAAACTTTTCGCTAATTCTCTGGGGCATTGGTGGACAATAGAATTGTGAAAACTTGTCGCCAATTACGTCAGGCTATGAGTAATTGTTGTAAACAATTGGACGCTGGCTGCACGTGCAGTCTTTTGTCTGTGGCCGCATTTGGTATTATTGTCTCGCACACTTTGAGACGACATGCACACAGGACCTATACACCTCATAAATAGCACATTAGCATCTGCAACAATGTGTTAAAAGTTCGACTTTTCTCTAAAATCAGAACTTCCATCGCGCTCACAATCCGTAATAACTACAACAAATTGAGCGTCAGTTATCCCGAATTTCTCTCTACAGTATACTATACTTCATAAATATATTCCATAATATTAATTGAATGGAGACAATAAACCACTTTATTATGAATACGCAAATTACTTTACAAGACTGCAAACTAATGTAAAATTACTCAAACCATCGAGCATGAAAATAATCAATTCTTGCGCTTGAATAAACAACTTCTGTCCGTCTTTAGGATTACGTTTCTTAGGAATTAAAATAGTCCTTCTTGGGACGGCTTCTGCGGTAGGTTTATTATTCTGGTAAAAATGAAAGTGCCGCCGCAATTACTTTATTTATGCGGCGTCGCACCCAAAACGCTTCTAATGTTCACGTTTAGCGTTTTCACTTATTTTATTGCGGAAAGGGTAATCGCCTATTGTCTTGTTTTTAAACACTTTTTTAGTCGACGGCTTGGGTGTTCACTCATTAATTTCTTTATTGTGAAGGCAGTGAAGTTTTTTAATGTCAATACTATGTTTAGACGCACTCGATTATGACCACTAATTTGTTGCTTTTCAGCTGCCGACAATGCAGTAAGCTAGAAAGTTATTTCTAATTAAATATTGTGGTTGAAAATTGTATACTGAATGCCATTTTATAGTAATGAGTGTGGCTAAAACAATTTTCGCTCTTTGGAATGTAGCATCGATATGGACTTTGTATTTTTCAACTCAGACCTCCTTCTCTGTTCACTTTCTGTAAAGTTAGCAATTAGAAAAGAAAAACGGTTGCACAGTCTCGTTTGAACGGATGACTCCAAGATTGAGAGTACACGAACTGGCCAACGTGCGTTTCAATATAATGTTAATGGATATCGCTCTTTTCATTTAAACAACCCATTTATATGGTATACTTAGCCTAACGTATACATACAAGTAATGATGGGTTAAATAACAATTAGCCGGGACTCTTTGTTAAGTAAAGAATGTTATCTCTTAGATTTATTACATTTGGGGAGGATCTTATCTATAGTTCGATTGGGGCACGCAACGGACCGTTCTAAAACACCGGACCTCGGACCAGGTAGGTGCAGGCATTTATCAAAATATGTTCCCGTTTTTTGTCCTATTTGAGGCCTTCGGATGTATTAATCTCGCGCGGTTAACTAGTGATTACACTAAAGTTGGGGGCGTTGGCCGACTGGGTGCCTAGTTATTACCAGCGTTTCTCATAAACTGTGTTATTTACAAAATTAGAAAGATCGCTAAATGTTTTATAATGGCGCATTCGTTGGGAATCGGTCTGTTTCTTATTTCAAATTAATTGGCATTTTATTACGATAAAGTTGATTAATAGTGTTATTTGAATTGTTTGTTTTATTTTTTTGCATTGCGAAAACTTTTTCAAATTTCCATTTTGATGGTGGATTTGTAGAAAAACGAATGTAGGAAATAATTTGGTCCTTGCGCTGTCCCATTACGTGATATTGCAAGTGTTACTCGCTTTAAACTTGAAATGTAAAATTCATTCCCTAGAATCGCTGCGGATTGGAAAAGTCGTGTATTTGACACATTGTCATAAAGTTTATAACATCCAATTTCTTTTTAGATTGTTGTCTATCGCTGCTTTTGTAGACATGCGAGGTTTCGTTTAGGAGCGGAAATGAGAACGAAAATTTCCCAGGCTGCCTTTTGGAATAGGAATATTATTTGTCAACAGTCGTCCCTAGTTTCCACAATGGACACGGTCGTTCCGCCACGCCCCGGAAAGAATCAATTATGAGGACTTCTGCCTAGAGTTGCGTCAGTTGGGCGAATTGTTTGTTTAACAACATTGTGCTCCCGGCATAAAAGTCACAGCATAAAATATTTGACACATTGTCAACGTTTTTTGTTAGACGCATTAATTTCGAATGCGATGGCTCTATTCGCTTTTTAGATGTTTTATATCTCATTCTATAAATATTGCCATAAATTGGGATTATTTTTTCTATGACTAATAAAGTAAACAATTGTTTGAATTATATCAATAGTATATCCGGCATTAAAAAGTTTTCGAACTCCATTTGTCATAAAATGAATTCGTTTCCTGTATCATTGAGGTAGTATCTAAATAATTGCCTTGTTTACAAAGTCACAAAGGTTAAGGCTGAATACGCGTATCGCATCTCTTATTTTAAATGCACATAAATAGCCGTAGGTGCCCACAATTCGTGAGATCTTTACGTAAGCCATCGCACGGTAGCAACATATCATCACCCATTCCCATTCTTCTCTGACTTGGTCTAATGCGCTTTGAATATCTATAAGGTTATATTGTTTATAAATTTGATCGCCCACAACATAAGTTGTTTTAAAACTCTTTTAAATATTTTAAATCGCTTTTACGTGAAAGTTTGTATGTAAAACATTCATAGGGTTGTGTTTGGAGTATTTATATGAGTTAACGTTAACACAGATACATACATATATACATAATTACGATTACGATAGATTAAAACATGTTGAATCAAGTCGTACATCATACATTTTGTATATTATGTACGGTTTGAGTTTTCATCTACTTTCATAAAAAAATTTTAATACTTCAAATTAAGAAATCATAATTGTTTTGATGCAAAATGAGACTTGAAATAGAATTAACACATCAATCTAAAGTTGTTAGTTCCTATTTATTTTATTGCTATTGTGCCACCCACCTGCTCCTGCCTCAGATAAGCCCGATAAGATTGTCAATGTAAGTTTATTTTCGTCTTACTTAGAATTACTTCGTGGTGGGCAAGGGCCTAACCTGCCAGGGAGATGTTTGACACCTATGGCAAATAATGAAAGTTTTTTAGGCATTTATCGTGAATTGTTATTATGCGTTCAAACTGAACAATTCTTTTTCTTTTATAGGAAACCAAAAATTAATTTCCCAATTTAATTTCCTTTCTTTTTTTTTTTTTTTTTATTTCCAACCTTTTTATACCTTTTTTTTTTACAAAATTAAAAATACGTTGCACAGTTTGCTTCACCATATGCACTGCTATAGTCTTGAGTGAAACATTTTTTTAAAATGGTAAATTGCTTTCAGAAGTTAAAAGCTAGTTAAAGGTGGCAAGTTAAAAGTACTTTTCTAAAACAAAGCAATTTAAATTTATAGGTGATATGCGATATTAAACTTGTTAGATTCAAGTATTTTCTTACGTTAAGGTAACCGTTGCAATCGGATGTCTCGGGTTTGAAGATAATAACGTTCAATTATTACAGTCCCAAATGAGTTTTTAAACATGTATTTGGGATTTTTCGCGGAACATACATTGTTTAACGGAAACATCAACAGACCACACAAATATTTATTTTGATTTGTAAACATTCCACATTACTAGACTAGAATAAGGATATTGTTACTGTACTCTGAACGGAGATAAATATTTTATTTGACTTTGAATAATTATTTAAATAATAATTGAAAGATTATTAAAATTAGTATTCAAATAACTCTAGTTCTACTTTTATGAGTATTACTTGAATGAGTCTTGACTAGACTGGTAAAGTTTAAAATGACCTTTTATATTCTAGGACGATCTGTCTAACTAAATTTTATTCATGTACATAACGAGAAACTCTTCACTTCCTTTCATTTCCAAGATTTTTGTTTAAATATAATCTTAAGTTGAAAATTATTAATTACCTTTATTATTAAGTGGGCGGGGTGATGTTGAAAGAAAAATCGATTTGTAAACAGTTCAAACGCTTGCCATCACGCTTCTCTTGTAGACCAATGAACAGTAATAAAACAAACGTGAGTACTGAAAACCCTTTCAGTTAACCTTACTTTCTAAAAAATATATGTATCGAAATTTATCTTAGTACTCGTAAAAGGAAATAATTTCGTCCTACATCGATTTAGCGTATCTTCTACCGTTTACGCAACGTGCACACCGGAAGCTCTGAAGAGGAACGTTTTTTTTAGTGTTTGCTATTATTACTAATTATCAATACTATTCCAATAACCTCCGCCGATAAATGGAGATACAGATATATTTTTACATTTACACCCATACATACACAGTTTCTGAGCTTAGTACGTTCAACCAAACAGGCCCTACAGATTTATAATGTTGAAACAGATCATCCTCTCAAATTGTTTTGAAAGAAAAATAAAAGATATAGTCTAGTAAAATACACACGAGTTTGTTCCTTACATTGTTACGTAAAAGCTCCCATAAGAGACATCCTTAAATTTAGAGAAGTCGTATCTAGCTAGAATTGTTTTACTACTTCGAAATAAGTGTACTTCATATTACTATTTTCAATGGCTTCTGTTGTAAATAACGGGAGGTCTTATAAACAATGGTACCCACATATAGAATTCCAAAAAGCATCTCAATAAAGGCTATTTTATTGCTGTTTCCTCCCTCACTTATTGGCATTCATCCCGAGATCCACCGAATCATTAAGGCTTATGTTTGTTGATTTTTTGTACTTCATTGTTTGGATATGATAATAGATGTTCGTTTCGTTGGGAGCGACATGGTGTGAAACTTAACGCCTCCATTCACGGCTTTTATTGCGCTTAATTTAGCGAGTTTATAGACCAAAAAGTCATTTGGTTCACGGATTTCGGTTTTTAGCGACATGGTATTAATTGAATTTTGGCTCATTTAGTTTATCTGTATGCCTATACAAATATTTTTGGAAACACAATGTTTAGTTTGAATTAAAAACAAAAAATTACTTCGAAATCAACGACGTCCACAAGAACATGTCCATTCTAGGTTAAGTTCCTAGAACCTTATTTATAATGTTCCTGTTTCTCACTATGAAGACGTTTTAAACCTCAGCGATCAGCTAGTAACTTATAATTTTAAAAATAAAAAACACAACTCTAACCTACTTTAACTTTAGACTATAAACGAGAAAAATTGAAAAGTTTCCCTAAGGCTTCACTTCATTTACACCCAACAATCGCGCTTTGAAAATGAACTAAAGCTGCACTCATTAAAAGTTGTCCACGACCACAAGGTCTCTCAAAACTCGAGCGAGGATGAAGGTTTATCAGCTAACTCAAAAGTAGAGGCTGGACCATTATTTCTCATTGTTTCGTAATAAGAATTAGCGGTTAAATGAAATTATGGTTGTAAAAAGTATGTATAATATAGAAAAATTTGCAGTGCTGTGGAAAAAGTGTAACATAGCAGGTGTACTGTCATAGTGCTATAAAATTGGTCCGTATAATCTATAAAATAATTTTTATAAATACCATATCTTTAGTATCTTAATAAGACTAAACTAGATTAGCTCACAGATAAGATCTAACAATCTAATTGAGAATGCATCAATTTATTGGCAAATTAAAAAAATATATATTTCACGTGCTAACATGTGTCGTGATGTAAATCCGTACCTAATAAACTTCCAATGCTATTCCACAATTGAATGCGAAATATTCAAACGTACCTCAACCACGAACAGAAGTTGCCAAGCAATACTAGAATTTGGATTTATATGACATCATATAATCATCGTACAAGTTCTGCACTAACTCGCCTAATAAATCTGCATTACCATTGGCCTGCCAGTTGTGTATTAACATTCACGGTTGGCAGGAACTCCTTGTAATATCCGATATCGCCAATACCGTGACCAACTGCTCACGTAACAGTCTTGTTGTTATCATCACCAACCACTCCACATTCGTCTGGGACGATATTAAAAAGATTTGGCAAGGAGCCACCGAGATATTGATCTTTATGCTTGGCCAGACGGCTATATAGCTGCTCCCTAAGTGCCATGCCGGTTGGTTTAATGACTTCCCATGTTTGTTAGTCTCGGATACTTTATGTACTTGGCGATAGTTGTGGACAGTTATAGCTATTGAACTCGTCTTTTCGAATTAGGTACATTTTTAGTGTCTTGTTTTAAAAGCCCGTGTGTATTGATGAATGAACGAGCTTTATCGCGGCTGTAAAATTAAGTTTCTTTGTATGTTTCACGTCCTCTTATCTCCGTCATCTGTCATGATTCCATTAAAATTCGGAGTCATCGAAATGTGAAATATTTTTGTTTTTAGCCATCTATATTTATCAATGCTTACTTTAATTTTCAGATGCAAACATTGCATCTAATGATCAGACAGCTGCCTGTCTATTGTTTGCGTGAATTGGTCTTTCTACCAATTTCCTTTGTTAAAATGTTTATAATTAGGACTGTGAGTGTGAAGGGCGACACCTGCGCTCGTATCAGCCGATCTGGCCGTTACGTTATGGGGATTCTACCAAAAACAATTGGAATGGCAAAAAGTAATGCGGGTACCAGGTACAGGGGTGCGGGCCGCGGCGGGGTTCCACAATTTATGATTGCGCCGTGTCAACGTGTTAATGAACTGATGCTCTTTATTGAGATAGCTCCAGCCGTAGATTGGCTGAGCGAAAATCGACTCATTACTTACGACGCCCAGATCTCGCGTGTCCCTTTATATCTAGGTGTTTTTTGCTCAGCGCCTTCGTGCCAAGCGACTATTATTAACTCGTCGTTCTATGAGTATGAGATAAGCCAATTCATAAAGATATAACGCTCTGTCTAGGAAGGAACGTTGTTATATGGGCACCGGCGTACATAAATAATACTTAGCTTTGTACTTCTAATAACAATGATACGTTATTTATCGCACACGTATAATTTATTTTTGAATTATGTTCAGTACAATAAGTTCCTCACAATTAATAAGAATTAATATTTGTTCAAGTACAAGCTACGCGTTGCGATTATATGCGGTAAAATTATGGCTTAAAACGTTTTACCAGCGCCATCTATTAAAACATTTTCAAAATAGGTGATGCAATTCTAGCATGATATTGTTTATATTCTAATTAGTATATTTAAAGTAAATTTACCTATTGAAGCGGAAAATGTTATTTTTTACTACGAAAAAGTAAAAATAAAGCAAAATTTGAATCTCTGAATAAAAATTAATAAACGTATATATGTGTGGTTATTATTTCTACAGTATTCATATATATTATCTCATATACAAAATCTGCATCTATCAGTAGCCGTAATAGTAAAACGGATGCAACGATAAACCACTGATTACTTGTGAGTCGATAACACGACTCGCTTATCCAATGAATGTCTGAATTGAATCTTTGTTGCAGGTATGTGATCTCGGAACTATTGTCTTGGGAGCGTTTACATAGGTATGTATGTATTTATATATCATCATCATATCATATGATCATCCCTACATATCATATGAAGATGTGTATATGGTCTAGTGCCCTTATGGTTTGCCTTTTAATGTTAATTTCATAGTTTTTGTAAAACTATACTGACGACATCTACGTATAATGTCCTAGCATATTTAATTTTAACGTAAATTGTATGGTATGCAGTCTCAGTAGTAATAACTACAGTTTGATTAGTATAAACCTGGCTGCAACTTGGTGTGAGCGTAAGAATCTTATGAGAATGTTAAGTTGGAATATTTTTCAAATTCTTATTATAAATGTAGCACGCGTACAGCTTAGGACCGGAAAATCGTTCAGCGAGATAAACTACCTTGTTATTCTATAAACCCTACAAGGCTTTAATGGCGCAAATTGTATTCCAATTGGACAGTTTCAATATTAACACAATAGCATAGGCAGTCAAGTGTAAGGAATGAATTATAAAATCGAAACCATAAATTACCCGTGTCCCTCCTTGTACGTGGAAAACGGACAACAAGTGATTTTATTGCACGCTCCATTTAAGTGAGAGGCTTAAGTTGTCAACTTTAGCAGTCTAATAGGACGGACTGGTTTCTGTATTCAAATAAGATATAGCCATAACTCTTCGGTACTTGTTGAGTGGTGACGATTATAGGCAACGCATATCGGATTCAGATATATTTAAGTTCATAAATATCTGAGATAATAATTAAATTAATAAAATTTACGCTTCAATATGAAAATTAGAAGACTCTTTCGTTGTATTTTGAAAGATGTTGGCCTAGTGGATGAAGCGTGCGCCTATTTCAGGTATGTTTTAGTCAAGGCCAGATTATTTAAACATACATAGAATTTTGGTATCACAGGTAAAAAAAGGAAATGAAAGATCAATCAAATAGGAATCAATACAAAGATAGGAAATTGTATATTAAGACTAGCTGACCCGGCAAACTTTGTTTTGCCATACATGTGATTTTTGGCAACTTTAGTTCAGTAAAAATATCGTAATGGAATCGTAAGGATGGATCGTAAAGAGCGTAAATATTTTTTTATATTTTGGTATGATACATCAATTTTTTTTTATTATCTAAAATTTAAAAATATGAGGGATGGATAACGCTTAACATTTAGGGGAATGAAAAACAGATATAGTCCGATTTTCAGATCTACCCAATATGCACAAAAAATTTCATGAGAATCGGTAAAGCCATTTCGAAGGAAATTAACCACAAACACCGCGACACGAGAATTTTATATATATTAGATGATAATCTTCATATAACAATTTGTTAACAAAACACCCTTGATAAATAATTAATGAGCATCATTTGCGGCATACAATACACATTTTAACCGCATTTAATACAAGCCCGGCTAGCTCAGTCGGTAGAGCATGAGACTCTTAATCTCAGGGTCGTGGGTTCGAGCCCCACGTTGGGCGCTTAATTTTTTTCAAATTTTTTTTTCTGATAATAACTATAAAAATATTTCACTTTAAACACAAAGTTACTTTTTGTATTTCTGTTATTTTGAAATATATTATAATATTATATATAGTATACAGTTGCCCGTCATGGCGCCTGTCATTGCTCTGACGCACAATCGGAATATATCAAGATAGAGAAATGTGTATAGTATGACTTTAGGTTGTAATTTCAATACATTTCTCAACGCTTATTGAAATTCAACGCATTTTAAAATTTCGTGTAGGCCGCCGCATAAGCAGTCGAGATAAGCTAACTGCTTTTCAAATAAATACTTCGAGGTTTTCAATTACAAGTGGCACGTTTGAATCAGGTTCTCATCGGGCCTTATTAACTATGAGATTACGATAGTGCTTTATTATTTGAGTTGGGAATAAATAATAAACCTATGAATCGCAAATCCCTATCGATACGCATATCTAATTGAATAAACTGGAGTCGTGCATTGATATTAATCAAGGGCTGGGACTTAAAATTTTTATCTATAAAAAAGCTTTTATTATAAGTACAATTTATAGTGTATGTATTTTTAATTAAACGCGCTAAGGAGGTTATCAGTTAGACCAGATAATATTGAAGTGTGATATTCGACTTCTCAAGGTTTTCCAGCCCGTTTGGTAACTAACGAACCGTTGCTCTATCAAAATCAACTCAATAGATTTTTAGACATAAATATAAGAAAATTTTATATAAGTACATAAGTTTTAATAAACCACTAGTTACGATATTGCAACCTGTAGTTGAATAATTCAAATACGAGTAGTACACTTGTTGTATTTTTAATAAATTATTGTTTATTGTTTATTTATTTATTTTAAAGGTTAACAAATAGGAATTAACTATATACATTACTAGGTTAGGCTAAAGCTTATATGTACTAAAAATCTTCACGCTCTTGAATAGTTAACTCAACATGCATTTTAAAAAAAAATAGACAAAAATGTGTTGTTGAAATATTTTTTTTTTTTTTTTTTTTTTATGATGATTCCTTACAGACAAATCATTTAAAAATTACATCTAGCCTAACTAATATAATTTACATCTAACTTAAATTGCTAAAGTATATATAATATAGGAATAGTTCACTAACACTTCTTACAGTCTCTAATAAAGGTCTGACACTTTTTTAATGTGTACTTAAAATGTTTAAATATAATCATAGCACATCACTAATGACACTAGCACTAAAACACTAACTCGAACGGTTTTTTCCTTTTTAATCTTCTCACTAGACCGGTGGTGTCTAGAAGCTGGATAGCCTCAACATTCACATGATGGTGAAGTCTTCGTCGTGAGTCCAGGATCTTCTTAATAACACTAGTGACGTCCTCTATACTAAGGTCCCATGAAGGTCGTCGTTTCTAATATACCAAGGAGCATTGACAATTCCTCTAGTACTTTGTTTTGGAAGCGTTGGATAATTTGTATGTTGTTCTTGTTGGTACAGCCCCAAGCTGCTACCATAAGTCCATACGGGCATGAGGACTTGTTTGTACAAAAGTAACTTGTTTTGCACTGATAGTGTGGAATGCCTTCCGAGCAACCAGTACATTTGACTGTAGCGAAGATCCAACTCTTCGCGTTTTTTTTTTTGAGGAATCTTCAATTGTATCTAGGTCATACCTAGATACTTTGCCGAATTATGGAATGTATTTACTTTTTCCAAAAATACGGTTTCTATGAGGTTTTATTAGTAAAGTCTATTAATTGATTTTGATTCATTTAATTTTATCCTCCACTTTTTTGTCCACATATTACGCATCAGGGATTTTGAAGTTTTATTGCCGCCTTTTTTGAGTAGCTGCTGTAGCATGATAGCAGTATCATCAGCAAAGGTGGCAATAATGTTATCTTCTAGTCTTGGAATATCACAGGTGTATAATAGGTACAGGACCGGACCTAGTACACTCCCTTGGGGACCCCGGCTTTTATTTCTTTAAGATTCGAATATTCATCATCTTGTCGTACTCTAAACATTCTCTTTTTGTATGACTCATTATTGAGAATTGCTTGGATTAATTTTGATAGGCTTTTCAACTTTTCAAAGTTAGCAATCAAAAACCTTGATTCTTTTCTTATTTCATTGGTTATTACTAAATAACAATAAAAAAATACACATAATAAAAACTTAGTAAACAAAAGCGGAGGTCAACGCACATTTATATTTAAATTTAAAATAAACTGTTATGGGTAAATTATTAACAATACTTATATACTATTTGCTAAGAATGTACCGAAGCTGAGAGTTGGATATAGGGTTTATATCGATATCAAAGTCCGACTTATATTTATTAACGAGCCTGCATACGCGCGGTATATATGAGTTGACACACAATACACTACTATGTTTTGATTATATTACCCATTACTTTAGATATACGTAAAGATTTAATTGTTACCGTAAGAGGAGCAGGTAGACGAAATGTTACCGATTATAAAGTCTCATACATGCTATAAACTCGCAATAACAAGCGAAAGATTAAAACGAGATGATAATGTAATCTGGAATCTTGCCGAAAATTCTCGAGCACCTATTATGGAGCGGTAATTTTATAAGGAATTCCTGGGTTTGATATGGGGCAAATCATTTTGTTCGCCTCGCGCATCGCCCTGAGATTTCCTATCAGCCAGTATCGTTTTGTTTTCTGTTGAAATTGGATCAAAAATCCGCGTATAATTTAGTTTTTAAACCCCGAGAGGGTCTTTGTTTTTGGCGCCTTAACGGATTATCTAATTAGCTTGATGGTTGGGAATATTGATACAACGTACTCATAACTGTGACCGTGATGACCTGTGTATCTTCTCGTGACATTGACTATTGACAAATGACCTTGAAGTTGAAAATATATTTTATTTTAAAAGAAATGTTATTGAAACATACGCCATTGTTATCATATATTTATGTCATGGATAAATAATAGATCAACAGCGAAATTGTCGTTTCGTTATTGGAATGTGAAAAATTTCGCGGCAAATGGTGCAAACGCGATGCATTGCAAGCCGCAACGTATCCGGAAATCCATTTTACGAGAAACGAAAACTTAAACAAAAGTGGATTTAATTTTTCAAGACTTTCAACCTTGCTCGACGCTTGATGTATGTATGACTCTTCATAATATTAACAGTTATTTCGTCTGAAATTTAGTATTTTCTCCGCGTAACATTCTTTTTTGATTAAATCCGTATTTACTATATTGTTACTCGAGTCGCGGGCTCGCCTCGTTAACGCGACCTTCCAGTTGTTTATTGTATCCTCTTCTCTTTACAAATACCAAAATTCAAATGTGAATAAATTGTAATGCTGTATTCGTTTATATTCCACTTATGTTTCGCCATATCCTGCACGATCTTCGCATGTTTTTTATTGAAACTTTTTAATAAGTGAGACAATATTTGAACATTCACTCAAACTGCTGTAACGGCACATTCTAAACAACATATTTCTACCAAGATGAACTGAAAATATGGAACTACATATAAGTTTTTTATATTATTCACACAGCTTTTACAACTTTGAGAGTTGCAAAAATCATTCATAGAGATAATGCAAATATTGTCTCTCATATTTCACTCGAGTACGGAGTGTAAACATGTCGTGTCGCAATTGTTAAGAACAATTCCCGATACAAGATAAAGGGGAGAGTGTAAAATATATTTATTTACAACGGCCGACCAATTGGTATTTAATTGGCGCGCCAGTTGATCGCTGGCCGCCCCGTCAGAGGAAATTATGGAGATCCTCGCGTACTGTTTACTTGCGAGCAAAATGCCTTTTAAAACGCATTAGAATTTCAAGCGGTTTTTACTTTCTTCTGATTGCGGCAGGTGGGCCTGTTTGACAATGAGCGTTGATTGGTGATACAGCTGTCGCTAATAAATAAAACGTAAATATCGTGTAAACTTTTATATATTAATATCGGGACGCTTTTTAAAAACAGTCGGTAGGCAAGCTATTTATAGCTTTCGTTATGAATATTAATACGAGTAAACATTCTTTTTATATAAATACTTTTTGTAAGTACGTATAAAAAACAAACCGCAGCAAACATATTATGCACATCGCACAAATGTTGACCATACCGGAGATCGAACCCGAGATTCTCTCTTGTGCAAACTGGATCGTCCGATGTATATTTACTATACTAATTGTCACGTCGGGGGTTCGTCACTTGTCCCAAATTAATACAAAAAAATTATCTTGCTCTCTCTAAACTCACTACTGTTTCTTCCGCTGTTTTTTCAATCTGTTTTTGATGAGATGACAATAAATAAATGCGTACTTTAGTTAAACCTTACAATTGGACTGATTATTATTTTTTACTTTCCTTCGAGTCAAGGTTATAAAGATCAAATTTCGGGTAAAAGGTTGAATTTAATCCGAACACGCCCACATTTATAATCTTGAAATAGATATGACGATTTATTATGTATCTCAAGCCGTGTGATGTTAGTAGAAAAAGTATATTCAAGTTTAATTTAGCAGTGTTATATGAAGCCAAGAGTAGACCTGGCAGTCAAATGGTTATCAGATCTTACAGACAAGCTTCAGACTCTAGAAATCCTAACATTACAAACTACACATATTGGTGGTTTCTCTATGCAAGCTTTATTACAACTGCAGATTGAAAAAGTTTGGTTTGATGACGACATTCGGTATTTGAAGTTTTTATGAAAAAGGACGATAGATTAATCATTTTAATTATGTATGGTAATAGTATATTCTCAGCCTATATTTCTCATGGGAAAGTCGTTACTTATAGCAATAATAATGAGTTGACATTAATCACATTGGCGTTGTTAATCTTGTAAATATAGGAACCTAATGAACGCTGATGGTTATAAATTTAAATGAATATATTCAAAAGTAAGGTGTGAAGTGCTGAACTCGCGACCGTAATGTCATAATTTTGGATAGTGCGGGCTTCGGGTGGATTTAATGCGCACACGCATTGTAATGATATTAAGTTATTACACTAATGCTGTAAAAATATAACACGACATTATTACACACCTAAGAAGAGATACAAGATATTAATTAGATTTGTCACCGTGGTATGGTTCAAATTTGAAGAAAATTCAAAATTAAGCGATGAACACTTAAGAGAAAAACTTACATACATATTAATTAGTAGCATATAAAAATAACGAAGCTTTCTTTTAGTTTGCTCAGTCTTCGTGAAATATATACCAGATTAAAATTTTATATTTTATAGCTGATGTGTATGATGACTTAATTGACGAACAACCAAATCAGCTTTTTTATAACAACGGTTACCTTATTTCAGGATATATATAAAAGTATCGATCTTTTTAATTCGATATTAAAGTGAGAAGTTCTCAATATTATCAACTAACAAAGAAATTGTATATAATTTTAGTGAAATAGGAATTACAAAAATTATTCGCTTGTTTCGATCAGATTTTACATTTTTATTAAAAACGTAAAATGTATGAATTGATTTATATTCAAACGTGCAATTAGCATTACGAATTAAATTGCCGCATTAAATACTTGTCGTGCTTTTATGGTTTTCGAGTGTTAAAACTCTCGATATTGTTGAAATATAAACGCACTCGGATAATTGGCTATTAAAATACTCATTTCGCATCTGACGCGTCATAAAATTACTTGATAGCAATAACAAGAGTGTCTGCGTTAATATTCCATATGCGATACGGACCGGTTGATACAATGAAATGCCGGCGCTATTTTTCAAGAACGCGTAAAGCAAACCCACCATTAAAGTATCAAGACGATAATTTGATGATTGCAACTGTCCTTGCAACTTTGCAAGGGAGCGGCATCTGGCTGTCGATTTAATTTAATTTACACCTGAGCTTTTATTGGAGCGTTTTTCGGGTCGTGCTTAAGTGTACAATTCACAAGTATTAAATGATACAATAATAAAGGAATCTGGTATTTCGTAAAGCGTTACCTTATTAAAGAATCAACTATGAATTAATTACCCAATCGCTTTAAATGTCGAGCGATTTCAAGCCAACTTAATAATAACTTTGGTCGGAAGTTGCCGTTTATATGTTTGAAAGCAAAATGTAGATATCAGAGGTGATAATTACTACGTGTTGAAAAGCACTCGAGTTGTTTAACACCATTTCTTGGCGTGATTTTCTTATCCTATAGTCCTATTCTCGTAAATAATCGTTGCGATTATATGTAGCGAACGTTTGTATTCCCAAGTCTCTTTTTGAATTTCATACTACTCAGCATGAAATTTCACTTATTAAAGTGTATATAAGGACTTCACGCTAGCTATAAATAATTAAACAGCTTGCCTACGGTAACTGATGTGAAATTTAAACAAAATATGCTCATTGAAATTTAAACAATTTTAGCTATTCTTCTACCCTTAAATTACTGACTATAAACACTATGATTTTAAATAGTCAGTATTTATTCCTAAAGAGATTAAACGTAGTTATTAAATATTAATAAATATATAATGATTTTAATGTGAATAGCCCTTTGTTTGCAATACGCGGCCTTGGCGAGATGCTAACAATTAAGTGCAAAGACAGATGCTTGATATGCCTTTTTAAAGCGAATTTGTTTAACGGTGTGAAAAGGTAATGAAGTGTTAATTCGTGGATTGTTATCAGTGCAACGTTAACGCCAGGTATTTCTTATACAGTTTAATGGTAGGTTAGAAGAAAGCTCAACGAAGAAGTTAAAAGTAGGTTTAATAGTGATTAACTCTTGTTAAATATTTTGACGAACCAGTTGCTGCTCTCCGTGCCGGACTGTTGAACAGTATTTACGTAAAGATATATATATTACACTCAGAATGCATCCACACACACATGTATTTATAAAAAGTATACATGTTAATCAAGTACAAATTTTATTTAAACTATTAATAGCTTACCGGAAGCTATCCGAGCGCCATTGAAATGTCTCCTGATATAAGCAATTTACAATTTGTATAGTGACTCCAACTCAAAAGTTCTTTAAAAATTTGCTGAAGCATTAGTATATAAATGATTAGGAAACGGATACGTACTGAGGGAATACTTAGGTTAACTTTTGGTTACAATTGGTAATGAGAAATATGAAAAGAATTCGAATTCTAAATATCAAAATAACAATAAAAGTTGTTGTAGATTGTCCATCAGTTACCCCATGTAACATACGGCCTGTGATGTATCTGTCTGCATGACCCGTGAACGGCGTTTATTGCCCGCTCGTTATTTATAATTTATTTTTACGGGCACATTTTTTAGGCAATGAGAATTGTTTGAAGAAATTGTCGAAATGTGCGTCCGCATTAGTATTACCGGTCTAATTGCGCTATTTTTAATACAGTTGAAATTCCGTGTCTTTCTATTAAATTAGTTACCATGTGATGAATAGACGAGTACATATTTAAAAGGTTTACAGAGTACATATTTAAATTATACTGTTTATGTTTTCATATATCACAATATATTGTAAATTATGCTAATACTGGATCTTTTACATATTAAATTTGATATCAGACACTGACTTGTATAGTAATAGTAACCGTTATAAGAAAATAGAGTTTAGTTTTCCCAATAAAATTGCGTGCTGAATATTTATTTCGTGTAAATATCTAAGAACACGATAATGAATGATACAGTTCGGCTCGGATTTGACCATCGATACACGCGGCAGATTTACAATGCGAATAGTAATTTATGGCGGTGTACGATCCAGATGTAATTTAATGTTGTTGGCGCGCATAAATCAGCCTCATCCACTGACCGGGCTGATATCTCTGTTGACTTGTAACCTAATACACCGGCCTTAATTAAGTTCCGATGATGTAAACATAGCTTTTGATTGTTACTGGCCAAGATTTCTCATACTCTGTATCGGTGATAGGTTTTCTTGTTTCATATACATCTTCTCTAGGCTGTTGACCGTATGGTCAATTTAAAAAAAACAGACGGTTCAATTTACGAAACTTTTGTAAAATGAGCATAATATTTTTAGGTGTAGACTTTGTTTTATCATATGTATAAAAATGTATGTATATTTATCATTTGTGTTAGCACACGTATAGTTCTGGAGCTAACTTGGAGAGGAAAGTGTCTTGGTATTTTATGATCGTCTCGTATGGACATACCCGTGTGTTAATTGTATTCATATATCAAACTGATTCAAATTTTGTACTATCGCACTTCTAGCGATTTACCAATATTAATATTTTTG
This sequence comes from Pontia daplidice, assembly GCA_963693355.1. NCBI lineage: Eukaryota > Metazoa > Arthropoda > Insecta > Lepidoptera > Pieridae > Pontia > Pontia daplidice. The sequence goes on from CAVNZL010000084.1 coordinate 218,472, forward strand.
TGTATTTGTTTGTTGTATATATTATAATATATAGTATGTATTTGTTTATTGTATGTATTTATACTATGTTAAGTTTAAATATTAAAGAAATACCATACATTATTTATTCTATGAACTATTCTTTATTTGGATAATGATGACGAGGCCCGATCAATTTGTTTTTGTGCTTTTATTCCTTAACATGTTTAATTTCGCACGTCCATATTTTGATACCATATTTGTATCACTTGTACCATGTTTTTGTAGCCTCCATCCATTTTTGATATTTAATTCCATTGACCATGACGGAATTTTTAGCTTCAACTCTTAATTGGATACTTAATAAATTACGTTTTTGTTTAGTTTAAATGTGAACGCAATAAGTAACCTGTCATAAGTTTCTGTAGAACAGCCTAATAGTAAAAAATAGTATTTGGAACACGATGATGAAAAAGTACAAGAACACATATTGTTAGGAGTAATAACATATTAGGACACATTTTAAAATTTCGGTTTATTATATTAGGGATTCTAACACAACACTCTGTTCGCCTGTTCAGGGTGGCCATTGCGCCAAATAGTTCATCAAATTAATATTAAACGAATAATAGACGATATTTCAATTTTTTCTTCACTCAAGTGATCACTCACTATCAATAATGAGGTATTTCTTGTAAGTCCATGTGTTTTCATGTTGACCTTTTTATCTAGATCTGTGAACTTAAATGTCCTTGTTTCTCCTTAAACGGTGGCAACACAACCGTAAGGTTTAGTTAATTTAAGGTGTATATTTTTGACATGATACCAGATGAAAACCCTCTGTTTCATAAGTTTTGAGACAAACTTTATACGTAAAATTCTCAATAAAATATTACTTCTGGTATTTAATTCTTTTTTCAAAATTTGAATTTAGAATGTTATCTTTTAATATTTCGACTTTCAAATTCATTTTTAAAATTTTCGTGATGGAGGGCACAAAAGATTACCCATCTGATTTCGCTATTTAAGGCTGAAAAAAGCAAATGGAGATTTTCCGTGAGGTGAAAACTTTTGGTGTTAGCCGTAACTTTGTGTATTACACCATCAAACATACACTCATCAAGTTCTTTACAAGATCCCTAAGGAGTGGTCCACCTCTTACACTCTCATTCATCATCCAGAGCACTTCCCAAATCCATTCACTCAGAAAAAACTCCTCGACTAGGATTTCGCAGTTTCAGTCAATAGAATACTGAAATACGATCTTAAGGTAAAGCGTATACCCAGGAAATTCACTTTTTACATGTCTTCTTTAACGCAACTTACATTACTTCTTAAGACACGATCAGGAAGATACTCTTCAACATAAAAAAATCTCTACTTCAAGAAAAGTTCAACAGACAAAACAATAAAGTGTATCCAAAAGTACAAAGATGTCCAGCTTCACATGGAATGTCTCGCAACCCATCATCCGGCTGGTGTGATGGTATGGTGGGGATTTCCTATGAAGGTCCACTCGCTCCATTTCTGCCAACAAGGTGTCAAGGTGAAAGCCAAGAATTATCAAAGTGACATTTTAGAGCCTATTGTGAAACCCCTGTCTCATACTTTATTTCACAATAAAGATTGGGTTTTCCAGCAAGACTCGCGCCATTACATAGCAAAATCTACCCAAGCTTGGTTGAGGGAAAATGTACCGGCTTTCATCGCGCGGACGAGTGGCCCTCCCTTCACCAACCTGATTATTCTTTATGGACTGAATTAGAGCAGGGCCTCCAAAGTCCCATCCAAACTTGGAGTCTCTAAGCGGGCCCTTTCCAGAAGCAAGCAATTCCACTGAGAAGATTCGTGCCGCCATAGACGACTGGCCCAATCGTCTAAGAGCTTGTATTAAAAGCAGGCGTGGTCATTTTGAATAATAATTACATTTTATTGTTGCTGATTATCTACTAATAGTTTACTGAAAAATTTGGAAATAAATACTTATTATTAAAAAAAATATGAATCTTTTATTTCGTCTCAAAACTTATGAACACACGAGGTAGTTCTATGGTAATTAGGAATCAGGCGTTACCTTGCGGAAGTCCAGAGTACAAAACCCTAATAGACCAATATGTCTCTTCGAACAGCGTTCGAACAACTTCCTGAGGATGCTCCGGTGTCGGGGCGAAACGTACGTCGAGTGGTTGTGGGTGTTTTTGCGGAGTATTGCTTGCATATTGGTCTATTAGGGTTTAGTTATTTAGTGGCAGCATTGGCGTTAGTCATATTATCGACATATGGCATAGGTTGCGTTATGACAAGACTGCCAAGGGCCTCAATTAAAGAACAGCTTAACAGTGTTCAATAAAATAAAATATGTGGAGAGTTTTTATATAAGGCTATGTTGTTGAATTTATGTCGCGCTTATTTTCTGAACACCCTCAGTTCTTTTGATGATTAGATTCAGGCTGATGATTTCCTGTGAAAGGAGGTAAATTACGTATAGCAATAATCGATAAGTTTTGAAATACAAAAGTTTAGATTATACGCTTAGCTGTCATTGAGAACAATTTTGCACAATTTTTACAATAGCTCTTGTTTGTCATTTTTGACATATCTTATTATATCCCATTATACTATCGGTGTTGCAGGTGATTGTTAGGCGGATAACACTTTATTCCAAGCCTGCTGGTATAAAAGTTACTACCATACATGCACAATAGATTCAGAACTTGAATTACATTCAAATGAACAAAGCGCTTGAAACCCATATAGATCTCAATCCTTTTGTCTGAGAAGTCCAGAGCGTTGCGTACGTTGCACTAGGTTCTTACTTCACATCTCTAATACACATTAGTATATCACTAAACGTGTTTTATTTAAATTTGTAATTAGCATCACAGACATGGAAAGTTGAATAAAAACTAGATCATACAATGAATATCGAGTTCTATGAAGAGCTTTGAATAAAAAGTGTTGACGTGATCTTAAGTAGCTTCAGTACCCTAATATGGAAGCTTAATTTATGGCTTACCTATTTTGTGTTTGTAAGATGGTAATTAGTGTTTATAAATATTATCTTGAACTACTACCATATACACTTTAAGTAGCTATTACTGTACTGTAAAAATATATAGTTTAAAAATACTTATGTACTTACGATAGCAAGTATACCAATACAACACGAACGATTTGGTATATTAAATGATAGGTGCAATTTTTTGTTTTGTAATGAAAAATAGGAATAATATATTTGTATACGGTCGTTTAGTCCCTAAATAAGGTTAGTAGTATAGTATAGTATGAGTTCTAAGACAACTGATAAATATATACATACACAGATAATTTATATAAATACATATATATATATATATATATATATATATATAATATATATTTTTTCCACATTTTTAGCCTTAAAAAAAATTTTTTTCCCCCCAAAAAATTTTTTTTTTTTTTTTTTTTTCACCCCCTACCCGGAACCTCCATGGAGATCATTGCGCCAACGATGTCTAACACTGTTATCAGAAATCGATAAATCCTTTATTTATTCAATCCCAAATCGTCTAAGACCTTCTATATATTCAAAAGGCTTAATCCTTCGATTTTCCATACTCAAACTTCTAAGCGATGTTGTTTTAGGTTGAGATCCCAAAGTTACCAGTCCTAACTTGTTATGAAGATAACGATCCGTAACATTTTCTCGAAACCGAAACTAAAGTTGTATCGATAAACATCGATGTTTTTGATACATTTAAGCAGGGCTTGAGATCTATATACATGGTTATGTCAAACGATTGTATTTAATGTAGCTAATTGTTGGTAACCTTTCAGGTTTATTGCAATGAAAGTGTTTGTATCAATTATGAAGTATTCAATATTGAAACAAACATTTAAATAATTAAATAATTAATTAATAAAATAATTTGATATATAATATGTATATAAGATAATAAATATAGAATATGTAAATATATATACTCTCTTCCACTAAATCACTTAAAACTTATTGACATTAATGACACGGGGACATAATCAGAACCACATAAACATTACTATAATTGGGATTGTTTCCTATGGTTTCTCCCCTCTGGTATCCTCTCTACTCCTTTATTATGATATTTTATGTCCGAATACGGTTCCCAACCTATTTATATGTTTTCGATCAAAATAACGGTTACTGTTGCTATGGAGAGACTTCTAGAAAATTCCATACTACTTTTATTACATAATACAAGGCCGACCCATTTCCGTTGGAATTTCTCGAAAAAGTATAAAAACTGAGAATTGGAAACAAAGGATATTTTTACAATCTTCATTAATCTACATTATTTTTAATTATTTTAATATTCTTTACAATATTTAAAAGCTTAATTTTATAATTTTAAACAATTATAAGTTGTCATAAATAATTAGTACATCTTTCAGAGAAATATTTAGTAAATATATATGATTATGTCTAGTCGCACTAATTGATGACGTATATGATATTTTTTAATATTGAATTTTTATCGACAACTAAACTAAATCTTTAATATAAAAAAATCTATGAAATATTACTTTTAAATTTAGTTTGTACAAAATTATGGACTTGCTCTAATTTTCCTGCACCCATTTTTAATAAGGCTAACAGTTTTCTTTACCATTGTTTACCTTGATGGTAAAGAGTGCTAGCAAAACTGTATACTGTCTACTAAGACCATACAGTACATATCTGTTAAGTTTTAGTTATATTTAAAGAAGCATTGATGAGACAGTCGAAAGCTGCACTCCAACAATTGTCATCTGGTCTCAATTAATCGAGTGTAATTCGATGCGAGAACCTTGACACCGACCGCGTAATGCATCGTGATTTACGTCCTACGAAGCCGTTAATCTTATTATAGCTTTCAATAACTTTGTGAACCCGACAAATTCACTAACACTCAATTATACACCTTCCACTCACGTTATAGATCCTACAATAAAATGCGGTCAATTACAATTTATTTTTGTCGTCTTTACAACTGTATCCGATTTAGAAGCGAAATGTATTACACCGCTTAGGAACGTTTATAATGTTCCGACTTTGAGTTAATAATTTTGGTGTCATATTACACGGATAATAAAAGCGACCGTCGTTATATAGATATATGTATAACGACGATATATATAAAGGAAATAAAACAACAATCAAAGAATGGTCGATTCTAATGTACATTCTGTGAACAAAAATCTCTAAACTTAGCTTTAACAAGTCATAACATGCATAAGACATACTTTAGAGCCTTGTTTTTCAACCTGTGGGTCGCGAAGCTTCTGTAGGGGGGTCGCCAGAGGTCGAAAAAAATGGGTACTTTAGTAAAAAAAAACAAAATTAAAGACAATTAACATTGTTAATGGTAATACTGTAACATACACTACATACATGATAAAAAACCGAAGGTCAAGGGGGGTCGCGAAATATTTTTTTATACCAGGGGGGGGGGTCGCATCATGAAAAAGGTTGAAAAACACTGCTTTAGAGAGACATTTTTTATTTATTTATTCTGTACATTTCTTTAACTGATAACATTAAGATTTAATTTTGTCAATTTAGAAATATACAGAATAGGTTACGCATGTTTGACAGGTCTAAGGCTAAATTTAGAGATTTTTAGTTTAGAGAATGTATAGCCACCAATACCTCATGAGTATGTTTTAATTGATTGTGAGATGACTGACGGAATGATACAAGGAAGCTGTTACTACATAACTCAACCACTGTCAATAAAGTTCTTCTATCATTTAATAAACATAGTAATATAACATAAACAAGACAAAACTACAATATCTTTTTTACGCCATTTTTCTCGAGGGCCCTTCAAACTCAAGAAAAATTAGAAATCGGAGAATCACTATTTCCGGCTGAAATTTAAAATATTAAAATTCAGATTAAAAGTTGTAAAAGATAGAACAGTGGCATGTCGATAAACTAATTCTTATTCAGTGGGCACATCCTCGGGCGTCGGTAAAATGCGATTGAAATTCGACATGTTATCCACTAAAACGCTCCAATAATAACATGTAAATGATCTGACCGGTGTCGGGAACAAAAAACTGATACTGCAAAGGGTTGTTTCCAGTGAGCTTGTAATTTGCATATATTTTTGTAATAACTTCCGTTTGATGAGAACGTGCCACGAACCAAATCGTGCGGATTCAAAACGATTCGTGTTGGCGCCACTTAATAATTCAACTAATTATGATCCCGAAAACTCATAAGTGGATTCATCTTTGGACTAATTGATCGCTTTTCTTCTAGCTCTTTCGTAGCAATATAGATAGCGAAAAAATTAGTACGAAATTTAAAATTAACTTTTAATTTGAGCTGCCTTAAATTGTTTAAATAATTGTAGCGATCATTCACAAACAAACACACGTCAGTACTTTAGTGAAAACCAATTATTAATTTCCAGAAGTCTATAGATATTTTATTTTTTCGTTATCAACTACTTCTCAATACGTTGTGTCCCCTGAGCCTCGCTTCATCTCACTAACTCATCTTTAACATTCAGCGATAATAGATGTGCCGTGCTCGTTTTCATAATGCGGTATAATAAGCCGCCTCATATAACGCTTCATCAATAATTCATATTATGTGATTAGTTGTGAGATTTTTTAACGCTCTATCGGATGTAACACTCTAATGAGAAAATGCATGGGATATTAGAATTTACAAACGTATTCAGTGTACACAGTGGTACACAAAAGGTCATAAATGAGTTTTTTTTTAATTTAGTAAAGCTCTATATGAAGTAGTGTTATACTGCGATCGATAAGTCCTAAGTAAGTAAGTTATTTATTAAGATTACTTAAAAATTAAAAACATTAGTATAGATATTGTTTTTCCAATCGAACACACCTTGACAAAACTATTTTTCAGATAATTATTTAATTTGGTCAGGATTTTTTTTATATTAGATAATGCATACAATATAGTCCCTGCGTCGTTTCATGTTTAAGCGAAGTTCATATAAGTGGAATGTTTTCGCTCGTCATTACCAGACGTCCCGCTGACTCCCTAATCACATGTCTGTCATATTTGTCTGAATTGTACATTGCTTGTTTTAATATTTAAAGGAAATTATAAAAACGATCGCATTAATGAATATCATATCATATAATATCTAAAATAACAATTGACTATTATTATTGAATTGAACGTATAACTTTTATTTTTATGTTTTCTATATAAAATTTTATATAATTAAGGAGGCTTTTACCCGAGAGGGGTCCATATAATACAGACATGTTTTTTTTTAATTACTCTTATATCACTGTCATGTCGTTCTAAAAATGTTTGTATTTATGGAATTAAATAAAGCTATTACTATTATTATTATTATTATATACTTAGAATATTTGTGACATGATTTATTACGTTTCATAATATTTTATGATTATTCTCAAATTATGGACATTGTGATTGTTTAGTATATAGCTTCGATGTTCATAATCATATTTTTGTATTTTACACTTATAAAATAAAAAACAGTCCTTGTTTCGAGAATGCATTCGGAGAACGCATTTAATAAGCGCGAATGCTGTGCCATTCAATTTTAAACGTTATATTTATATATATTGTCTATTCCAATTTAAAAGTAAATTAAACTTGTCGTAGATGGCGTGGTTTGACCTCGGTGCGGTGAAAATTTTCACACTTTCTGATGAAAGTTTTAACACAATTACACAGTCCGCAGCCATTCCCGATCCTCGGTAAAAAAAACTTGGCAAAGAACAAACTAACCAGCGCGCAATTTAACGACATCTGTGTAAAGTTTAATGTACCAAATCTGATATGTAACCGGAGAATTTTAACTAAGTGCATGCTTTCATCTCAGTGTAGCATAATTTTAATACGAAATTTCGTAGTAAAGAATCTAATATGTCAAGAGGTATTGTTGTCCCTTGTATATAAGCCTGTACAAATTATAGTCCCAGATAATTAAACTATCATTTTCATCTACAGGTTCCAATTATAAGCTAGTATACAATCTTCACTTGTGACAGTGCCTATTAAATGTTCAGGCATTTTTCCGATAATATGGAAAAAACAGAACAGCACAGTGTCCAAATGAGGCCTTATGTATGTATAACAATACTTAATTTATTTATTTTAATAAAAATATGATATTAAAATTCATAATTCAATATAAATAAGAGATACATTTTAGGAGACTTTTATTTAAATAAATTGCACAAATAATTTTATTATTAAAAATTTTCACTCACAGTCAATATCAGATTTTCATTGATTTTTGTAAAACGCAACGTTATGCGTCTCACGCATATCAAATGCGACGTGTCAATTTATATAGAATGTATAATTAAGACCACATTATACACGTATATATAAAGACAGCGTTTTCATTAAAACTAGGCCAGTATCTCGTAGCAATACACGTATGAAAACTTTTATTCAGCGTTTTTTATTCAACCACGTTTAATGTTACTTAGTTCGTTTATTGCTCGTTGTACATTCATTGTACTTACGTTTTATGCCCCTTTATATAGCTCATAGCCGGGGTCGCAACAAGGAATTTGTTCATTTTAAATGAAAAACTGAGGAGTACTTTTACAACTCGTGTGCTACATACAGCGTTATGTTAATTTTATTTTGCCTTTCGAATGAGTTTGGGAGATTACGAGACTAGAATTAGTACGGTTTACACTAGCCAGAGAAATGTTAGCGTGTTTCATTTTTAGTTATTTTAATTTAACATATTTTAAATGTTTACAACATTTGTTGTGAATTGTTGTAAACAGTTTAATTTTAATTTAAATAATAAATAATTAAAAAATACTAAACGAAATTTTTTCCGTTTTTACTAATAGACAGCGTAACTTATAAAGGGGGTAAAGATTCTTATTTTTTACTGTAATTTATATTATAATTATTTAATTTTTGAAGAGTTCTCATACCGGCTGTATGAGAACTCTTCTCTTGAGAGTATTAAAGTAATATCCTGCGGTTGACTTACAATTACTACTTTTATGTATTCCAGTTTATTCCCAATAGTATTTTAGAATCAGTAAAAGAAGTGCGTGATCTATGAAGCTACAGAGCTAAGATAGTAAATAAACAATTGGATCCAGTAGGTAAGACTTACCATTCTACAAGTTAATCGTGCCAGTTCATTGTTGATTCCCTGTATGCGATATCCAACCGTATGGAACAACGTGTGCATACGTGAGAACTCAAACCCTCGGAGATATTTCTAAAATATTGACATCGGCAGTGTTGCTATGACTGACAAACCCAAAGTTGCCTTTGACTGTCGCCCGGAGTGACAGTTTGCATTCGAAATGCACTCTGTGGACACTGGATACTCTGGCTCGGTTATTTGCAGAACGAGATGGAAGTGCTCTTTACATATTTAAAACATTGCAGATACATCCTATGATATATCAGTAGAACTATTTGATATGTGTTTAACTACCAAATATACGTGTGATTCTCCTTTGTAATGACCTAAAATATAACCGTCTTCAAGTTAATTTCATCAAGCTCAAGGCGCTTTGATCGAGAAGCGTCACTTCGCATCAAACTCAAGCGTTCACGAAGTATCAATAGAAGGGTCCGTTTGAATAAAAATCCAATATATCTTTCACAACCGAGTGCCCTCTCAATATCAAAGTTGTCTATTTAAAACGATCGAAAAATGAAAGTCGACACCGAATCGAGTCTAAAGGAAAAAGTTTTTCAAATAACGCAAGCGTTTCTATCCAATGTCGACGGGCGAGTCCCCATTGTGGTTGAGTCAAAGAAGGCTGTATATGGGTCATGTTGCTTTTGATCTAATCAAAAGTTGACAAATTTGTTTACATACGTTATGCTTATATATGCACGTAATCCTTCGTGTTAGATGTGTTCTTTGATGTCCCACTAATAAAATGAGGGTTAACTTTAGAGGACGTGCCCAACGTATAAACAAAATTTGGATTTAACGGCGTTCTCAGTTCCGCAAATTTAATCTACGACTAATAATTACTCGACTTATGTTCATTTTAATGTTTGATCCCGTTAGAATTTTTATTATAGTTAATGAGTTAATTAACGCGACAAACTGTGCGAAAATATTTCAATTGTATTTTCAATAGACGTTTGTTCGTTCGCCTATAATTCTTGAAATGCATATGACGGCTTCCACTGTCGATGTAAATGACAAATACCAGGCTCACATGAAACATAGGAAGCGGCTTAATGGAAATTTACCCTAGCCGGTCTCGGACAAGATGCCGCTATCGGTGTAAATTAGCTGCGTCGCTGTATCTCTCTAAAACAATGCCGCTGTCACGGTGGCCGTCGGATCGGCTGTCTCCGGCTGTCCACTTCACACCCAGCCAAATTTATTTTGTTTTGCACCTTATACTGTATTGACAAGGTTTAATTTTGCTTGTGTCGCCGCATCAGCTAGTGCTGCGGCTGGCAGGTGACACGAAGCTCTATAAATCTGCGCTGTGTAGCTTCCATCGTAAACACGCTCGAGTACAATCCTTTGATCTCAGCGAGGCGATCTATAATTTGCTATCGTTGTTGGTCTAATCACAGTAGCAATTTTGAGCTCGCGGTATTGCGATTTATTGACAGCCTAATCAATATGCATACTCATACACTACGGCTACAGTTTATAAAAACATATGGGTGCGATAATTATATTAATATTTTAAAGTACATAATTTGGGTTATTATATTATTAAAAAAGTATAAAGGAAAACATTCTAAAGATCATAAATATAAAAGTCCCGTTAGTTAAAGAATTTAGCTCATCCGCCTACATATGTATATTAGGTTATTTCAATTTGTAAAGGCGCGCTCAGAATTAAGCCCGCGAACATAAATTCAGTTATTCTGTTTCTCTAAGGATCTATTATGATGGTGTGCGAAACAAAAGGCGCATTACTCATACAAAACGCGCAATTAGTCGTCAATAGCGCCTCTACTTCTCAACCGGTTATAATAACTTTCACCTGAGATTTATTAGCTACCAGATTGTTCTGGTGTCTTAGTAGGAGGCCTTTGAATAGCTGAGCTAAAAAATGTATGTTTAATTTCATCTTATTAAGAAGTGAGTATTAAAAATATAATGAATAATAAAAATTACGGAAAATACGTTGAAGTAGAGAATACTGTATAAAAGCTTTGTCTATGAATTTTCATAGCAAAAGGTTTTCTTTAGCGTTTGAACTGAACCATTCACACCATTTCAAGCGCAAAGTATAGAACTTTTAATAAAGCAATGTCACTCTTGAAAGATATTGTAGTTTAAATGACTTATTATTTAGACTTATAGTGAAGATACGTGTAAAACTCTCACCTCGGTCCGTTTTAAAACATGTATTTTCAGTAATAATGCGGTTTTCCAGGAAGAGCTTTTTTGTTTTAAACGATTCAAATTTCATAGCCATTCTACAAATTTACGTCCTTTGAAGATAAGATCCTTTACGTCCGTACTCATTAAAGGTACAATTATATTCGGCGAACGTTTTGAATCGTAAATCCTGAAGTTCTACTTTGCGAAATCTTAAATCTGGGAATAAAATTGTCGCGAAATGAGAACGTCCCGTTTAATTAGATGCGACCGTCCTGTCGTCTCTACCCTCTCTGTACACGTCGCAACTCCCTAACTCCACAGTTTATTGTTAATAGTTGAGCCGAACTAATTAATAACACCCCAGATTCGATAGTTAGGTAGTTATGCATGATGGATCAAATCATATAAATAATACTTGTAGGATATTTGCTGTAATAAAAGACGCGTGGTGTTCTATTATTATGATCGGGCAGGGTTTAAAAGCTTGAGTATTTTTATTTGTATGGTCTGGCCTTGATATCCGATTAAGCAATAAAGGTTATATTGTAATGCGTAATGGCAACTTCACTTTTCGTTTTTTTTTATAAAACATGGGGCCAAACAGGCAGGAGGCTCACCTGATGTTAAGTGATACCGCCGCCCATGTACACTCGCAATGCCAGAGGCCTCACCAGTGAGTTGCCGGCCTTTGAGAGTGCGCGGCAGAAAGTGCCGCGTTGTCATTAATTGTCAAATGTTGTAAATATCAACCATTTTAATTGATACCTGCACCTTCCACACGCACCTTCCACAGTTCCTACAAATTGATTTCTACCTATACCATCACCACCACCACGTCTTAAGTTTATCAGGAGTCACGTCTGTCTAATATTTTAGAGATGTTTAAAAATCGACATAACTTATACAAAACGCCGTTTATTTACATTAATATACTGCTTTAAACATTCTGCGCACTCATTTGTTTTAAAACTACCCGCAAAGGACTTTAACGAGATTACCTCCACGTTTTATAGGTCATCTCGGCATAACATTAATATTAACATGATTTTTTAAAGGACATTATCTTGCCCGGTGGATTTATGCCATGAATTCAGCTTTGACTCTGAATACCTAAAGACATTTAAATTTGGGTCACTATTTTAGCGTGGAGATTTAAAGGTTTATTCTAGAGACCGTTTTGACACTATATATCATGAAATACTTAATCTATAATAATGAATTGCAATTGTACTAAAGATACAAAGAAACTAAGAGTCGACGAATATATAAATTGATTACGTTAATTAGTTTATTAGAGCAGCACATAAAGCTTCAGCAGAATTTTTTTATGGTAATATGCTCATACTTATTTATTAATCTATCGAAGTCGCCTGTGTGAAGATACCGTACCGTTAATGGGATGTTTTGCTCATTTTCCACGAATACTGTTCCGGAACCTTTCGTGAGCGATTCCGACTCACATTTGAATGGTTTGTTAATTAATTTTATGTTGTAGCCAGTCTACGATAATTCTATTCAATTTTGTACAATAACATAAAAGAACTCTTTCACTGAATTAACGCTCCCCACAAGTGGACTGCGGAAGTGATCCAAGGCCGAATAAAAAGCGCTCCTCATAAGGCTCGAATGGCAAGAGAGGCCACTCGATGGCCACTTCAACGCTCGCCTCCCTTCGAGACCTTTTTAGGATGTTTCGATTATAAAATATGAATTCCAAATTTTTTCGTTACTAGCAACTGGTAGTTGCTGCCATCCTGGGATTTCATCCGCTCTTTATAAATTATACGTATTTTGAAATATAAAAAATTAGTTAAATGTAATTAGTCCAGCAATCAAAACAATAAAAATAATAGAGCTAGACTATCTATACTAAATGTCAATCCGGGATTTATAACATTGATTAGTCTGAATGGTGTATATGTAGGTCAAACTTGATATAACTTAGAGATTCCACACAGGGAACATATCATATCGTATAGGAACGGTCATTCGGAAAAACCTTATTTTGCCAAACATCTCGTAGAAAGTGGACAATCCACTGGTACATTTTAGGCTTTACATAAATGTAACAATGCTGCTTTCGGTCGAGCCTATTGGAATGACTAGAATTTATTGAATAAAGTACAATAATGGTCTTTTTTATTTAGATATTTTAAATATATAATATATATATTTTAAATAAATAAATATATACTCGTATACGTCACCGCATATAAATTTCTTTGGTGGGGTCAATAAGGAACAAAAGGTGCTGGTTTTCGTAGATCTGAGGATGCTCCGGTGTTGGAAACGTGCATCTAGTGTTTGAGGGTTTTTTGCTAATACGGTCTAATAGAACAGGCAAGGCAATTAAATATGTTTTCACGGATGTATATAGAAAACGATTCAGTTGTAATCATAAAAAATCATACTTATTAATTACTAATACATAAATGCACTACTTTATTCATGTAAAACTATGAACAAGACAAAATAAATTCCATTTTCCCAACGAATTTAGTTTGAAAATTTTAACACTGAAAACATTTGTATGCAACATCAAATTTAAAAGTGGAATCACTTAACGGTTGCAGTAAAATATTGAAAAAGAAATTCGAAAGATATTTTTATGAAAAGTTATTCGTTTTGCCGTCTCGAGACGGCGCTACTGACTACGACTCGGTCTTTATGACTGTAATGAGACGCGTAGCCAAGCCCCACTTACTTAAATTTGATGCATCTAATGTAATTTTATGTATTTTTGAGACCATTTTGTAATACATTTTAGTCAATTCTGTACTACACTTTTGACCTTTTCACATTGAGAAACCGAAAATGTTATTAACATTAAACGTGTAGTGACATTATTTCACGTATCATTTGAGCGCACGTATTGATTTGTCATCGATAAAACGCACGTTTGTCACTTGTATATAAGCCATAACTTGTTGGTGTATGTTTAATAAACAGACATTATAACACCAAGTCTCGCTATATTATTATTGCCAAACTCTTGGCAAAAATGTAACATTTGAAAAATTCATAATAATAATGTTTACTTCCATGTAAAGATTAAATATTATTTTATTATTAAACATTATACCTATGCATTTTATCTAGTTAACCATAACTGTTGATAAATTAAAAAAATACGGCCTTTTGAGCATGAATAGTAAAAAAAACTATTAAGCATAATTTTGTTGCCATTATTGAACCATTGTCATGTCTCCTTATTTATTTTAAAAGCAATAATTTGTATTTATCGTCCGTACGTGAACATCTGGAAGAAGATGACCCACACTAACGCCCATGGATTCTGGAAGTAAATATTTTCCAGTATATAATTAAGTAATTAAAATTTTAAAGCGTTGGAGCATTGAAGCTTGACATTATAACGTTAGGTTTTTAATGACACTTGTCATAAAATTCATAATGTTGTAAGGTGTAGGTCACAGTTCTTGAGAGCCGGCTAAGCTGTGAACTTACGAGTATCCAGTTTCAACACTCGTAAAAGCTCATTTGAATATAATCGTGTTATTCGTTAAACCTTTTATAAGGATGTGGTACGAAATATATAGATGATGTATTTTAAAAGGATTCTTATGTCGTTATACTATCTTAAATAACTTGTAAATTTAATTAAGATATAATAGATTTCGCGCCCAGCGGCTTTGTACATATTGGTAGAGTAGCAATGCATAAGATACGTTACCTTTGTCTGATTTCATTATAGTTTTCTAATATTTACCTATATTAGTAACTTTGAGTATAAGAGACTTTAATTGCCAAATCTTGTATATATGAGTTTTCATTATCCATAAGCGTTAATAAATCAATATTGTCGTTTATATCCAACCGATATGAACACACGCAATCACAACGCTTTATTACGGAGGCAATAGAGCGGTGCGATTTAATTTTCAGGCTCAGTGCAGTTTCCTTTGTATATGACCTCGGTTTAACCAACTTGTCCCGATTGAGCAGCGAGTGCGGTGCAATTTGATGAACTAATCATATCCCCTGAATAATTCCCGACTTAGCTCACTGGTTTTGTTCTCTCAGGGCGCCACAACTAGTCGTTATAGATGCTGTATCGGGATCTGGGTGAATGCAGATTTTCGGATTTCATCTTGTTCAGCAATCCATTTGGGTTTACGTGTTTCTTACTGTGCATCTAATACATGTCCTCGTCAAATTTGTGGTATAAGCAAGGACTTAACATAAGGATTGTTTAGTAACCCTTGATTTAATGTAGTCTTGTTTTGAGGTTGTAAACATACAATATTAGATAAAAATGAATATTATTTCAAAATCATTTCATGCAGCAAATGGATTTGGGAGTTGGTTAGAATATAAGCTTTACTGTGATGCTTAAAGCTCATTCTCGCATGATAATGCTTACCAATTAGTCATTATTTCTTGTGTGACCAGCGACCTATTTGCGGTACTTTCATGGCTCAATGCGTCTGAACATGCCTTGAGATACCGGTGTTTCGCAAACTTATATCACGAAGTACCCTCATATTTTTTAAAATTATCTCCTTCACGTCTTGATAAATTGCATGAGTAATGCTCAAGCATTCTTTAAGTCAACTGTATTTTGTCCGATTTTACTTCAAAAACTTACAGTTTAATATATCGTTTAATTTTCACGGATGTATTGCGTATTGGTTTAGTACTGGCTCTACGGATTGTGATTTATTGTTACCATATGAATGATTATTCGAATTGATAAAATTACTTTTCTATTATTAAAATAAATGAATTAAAAAGTAAATAAATAACCTTGACTGAGTGACTTATTTTTGATAGATATTATTGTATCAGTGGCAGTTCGATAAGTTTAACGATCTCTCCAATTATCATTTATCTGTGGCTGTTACGTGTCCATAACATCCTGCCTAAAGACCATAAACTGATTACGAATGCTTTAAAACGGGCTAATGATAATGGGTAAAATTACTTAAAGGACATATTTATCGCCGATAACGTTTTAACATTAAACGCCTTTCAAGTCAACGCATAATTAGATCGTATTAATTTTTTGTTTAGAATTTACTGGAATAATAATAAAAACTTAATTTCAGACCATAGATACATGTAATATAAGTATTAGTAACGACTTGTTGGTGTTCGCGACTTCCACCTTGCTATCGCTAGATGACCTTTAATAAATTATATTTGGTTCCTGTGGTTTGTGCGTTAAAGACTTTACCGAAACATGTACGTAAGTATATGTTTTTTAGCTACAGTCTACAGTCAGCAACACCTATGTATAAGATAAGTATCAGTAAGTTGTAAAAAAGTTTACCTTAGGCTAACCGAGCGTGTGAGAAATATATCTTTGTACATATGTATAATGTCTAATAAATAAATCAAATAAAAATAATAATGTCTAATGTAAAACATTTATTTTTTCGTAGTTATTTTCTTTACTATGCCATAATCACCGAAATAGTTAAATATTTTTATAAAATCATCGTTTGATTTCAAACAGCCATCTGTGGATGAAAAATGACAATATTATTTTCCCATATTTGCCTTATATTGAAGAGGGGACATAATGTTTGCTCTTGTTTAGTAGTTGCATTAAAAGTTTCCTTTCATCACACTGCTTGACCCGTACGTCGCCTAAATCGGATATAAAAGTTGAACAATGAAAGCACACTCTTCCAAGCAAAGTTTTTACCTCTGTCTGGACAGTGAGATTAGTTTTGCTGTCCGTTTAACAAACGGAAGCGAAACTAACGGAAGTTAGACATACGTTATAAAGTCATTTATCTACCAAATATATATACTATGAGATATATTATTATAGATGTAAGTTATACCGTTTCATTCATTTATATACATATTTTTTTGTCTCTTCTTATACATTTATGTGAGTGATTAATTACTTCAACCTTAATCCACCTTGATAATATACATTTGCATACTACTCTGCTTATAATGTAAGTGCGTGCTCTTGTTTTGCCATGATTGTTACTGATATTTGAGACTAAACGGTGTTTTAATGCTGAACAAAGCTCTTTTTTTATTAGTATCAAGCGATATCGAGTTTATAGCGATTAAGTTGACGAAGAGTTTCTTGCTAGTTTTTTTCTCATCCATTTTGAGTCCTTGATTTGTAAAATGAGAAACATAGCTAGCGAACGATTGTTATCCTTTTTGACGTACATAAGTTTACCATGATGCTGATATGAAAAGAATATAGTTTCACTTTGACATTATGACGTCTGTCCGACAGTTTCCGTTTAAGTGTCCGGTTTTTTTTTGTTGATATTCTTGGTCTTATGTATTTATAAAAACATGTATATTAATCAGTATAGCACATATAACAGAAAACAATTTACCGTGTGTCTGTTCGTATTTTTTATTCATATTATTTTATTATTATATAAATCAAAACATTATGTTTAAATTGTTTAAAAAAAATATCGTTGTAAGTTCAATTATTTATTCAGATCTATACTAAAGAATTGTATGTTTTGTTCGAAGCTTGAGAGAGCCTTAAAGGAAATCCGGTAAAACTCAAAAGTTTAATAGTAATTGAATTTGTAAGAAAGCATTTGAGTGTAGGCGTTCTAAGTTCGGGTAGAATTTGAGCCTGCGTAAGTTTCTCTACCTTTGTTAGTTGTTTTCTTTGTGAGTGCCTGCAGCGTTTGTTTTACAGTTTAACATTGTTTTCTTTCCGATTGGAATGAACGTCTGCCTTCCGCTTACTGCTATTGCTTTTGTGATACAACAGTCTACGGAATAAGGAAATGTAAACTGTATCAGGTAATTCCCCAAGAGTGTGCCCGCATAGTTGGATTTTTCATTTTCTTGGTAAGAACCAACAGTTAAACTCTAAATTTCCAAACGACTTGCGCTTGTTAAAGAAATACCGATGTTTTTCGTACTCATTGTGTGCTACGGAGGATTACTCGCTATTCTCTGTTGTTGCCTTTTGAAATCTGAATAAGCAGTCTTCGGGGGAAATAAGATTGCGTGGTCGCTTAGTTTTAGAGTTATATCTTTTGCAACCATTATAAAGTATGTCTATGTGTATACAATATATTTATTATTTTTATAGCGAAATTCTTAAGAGTATCTGACATTCCATTTATCTTGACAGGATTGGATTATATTTATCGTTTTATGAAAACTATAAGGGTGTGGTGGTTGGTCATTAGAAATGTGTGTACCAAGCCATAGCTCTATATCTTCGCATCGCCCCAGCAGGTTACATATCTCACAAGAGCTACTGTTCAGGCTATCCCAATTACTACTCGCAACCTTCTCCCGTATAATTGGTTGGCAACAGGACCTGTTGGCATTTTAATTGTGCCATTGTGATGGCCAACAGCGACATCGTCTATGGACAGCTACTTACTTAGCAGCTGATCTTCTAATGGATTACACAATTTTAAAAGACCTATTTTTTTATGAAAGAACTTTGTTTTATTTATACTACAGGAGCTAAGCATATTGAAATACATAGAAGTTACCAAGGACTAATAGGTATGATGATAGATTCGATTTCCGGTATTTCCAACATTTGTGTGATCTGACATTTCTTGAATGTGGTCTGAGTATTTTTTTTTATAAAATAGGGGACAAACGGGCAGGAGGCTCATCTCATCTTTTTGAGTGTCATATGTATGTAAATTTTAAGTAAATCAACTGTGTTAGTTACATTAAATTTTTTCTTTATATTTATATCAAATTAGCTTTCTCATTTGTTTCGCCCACATTCATTAAAATACCCGTGCAGATGGTTACGCGCGAAAAGAAACAATTTACCTAACTTTTCAACATTTTTTATTTATATTTATAGTAGCTCGTATTGATAGTAGCGAGCTATATTGTATAGCTTATAGTCTTCTGTGATAAATTGACTATCCAACAGTAATGTGATTTTTAATTCGCAGTAGTTCCTACGAGTAGATAATGCGCTCATCTAAACTAGATTTAATTATTTATATTTTTATGTTAAAAAATATATTAAATTAATCAGTATCAACCAAATTGTAACAATTTCCCACGCATAAACTCTAGGTAACAAATAAATCAAGATGTGAGAACACCTTCAAATCAAAGATTTCTCAAAAGGTTTGAAGTCGGCGTTTTTGGAAATCAGAACATTAATGGAATGACTGACACGGATCGGCGAAGCGCGTTCGAGGAATCGTGGTGTGTTGTTAAATTTAAGGTATTTACAAAATATTCTTTCGGAGAATAGCCGGTTAATTACAATCAAGCGTTGAATAGAAATGTTGGTGAAACAAACATTGGAGAAAACAGATGAATGTGCAGTAAATATTGATGTGTTTAATGGCGATTCAGCTCAGTTTCATTGAAATAGTGATAACAATGAATTAATTGAGTCTGAAACTCATATTAAATATTCCCTACAAACCTGTGTTAAAATTCATTTTGACATGCAAAAAGTTATCAAAGAAATGAACTTGTAAGCACCATCTTAACAGTTTTGTTTGAGACCTCTTACGTTTTTGTCCGGCGCAGACATTTGCCGGCGCGACACAATTCTGAATATATTATACAAATTTTAGAAATAAAAACAAGCCTGGAGTGACAGGTACACTTATTCTTTATGCTCATTTTTGCTTGGGTTATTTTATCGGATACCGATCTCCATCTTTCGCGTTGTAAGTATGAATAAAATATACGTTTCGGTGCTGTGTTTCTGAATGGTAACATCGGACGAGCGTAATAAGATTCAGAAGTTTTCGCATTCGGTCCTATCGTGGCCCTGGGATGGCAGTCGTTAATTTAAATTTCGCGCCTTACTAATTCTAAAATACGTTTTGATACGCAACATCAAAAGTTGACAATTATTTCAACATCTGTCTTCCTCTTCTTTAAAATGCTTTGAGTTTCTTAATTGGGTGAGTTGTGGAAACCGCCAATGTAAGGATTAAGAACAAGTTAACCATAACATGTCGTTATATTTTAGTCACGTTTATCAGTAATACAATAAGCGATTAATACATTCAGGCATTTTAAGTAAGATGTGCATTAAGACATTTAGCTGTTTTGTGTTCGTTATTAGTGGTTCGGTTAACGTTCGATTGTCCGAGCGTTACTATGGCCTTTGTTTCCTTTTTGCTTTTTAAATTTTTCGCGGCCTTTTGCATTTGAATTCTTTCGTCTTCTACGAAAAGGTATCGAATGCTTCGCCTTTGTATCACTTTTTGTCATATCCTATATTTTGTTGAGAATTCGCCATTATTTACGATTGCCGTCTGGACTTTACTTTGGGTGCTGTATATCATTATCCAATTTTACTATCCACTTATTTGCTATTGCGTTCTTTGTTTCTTATTTTAAATCGTTTGTATTTTTTATAACGCTGTCTCATTTCATAAGTCTTCGCTTTTTGTGAAGTTAAAAGTGTATTTAATAGATTAAACTAATAAAAAATATGTCATCTATAAAAACAATGTCAGCGCTTGTATGTAACCTAAAGCTATAACCACGAAATTAGCCTTAATAATTAGCTTTAAAGATTTAAATTCTATTAACGAGGAGCGAAATATAACTTAGGTTTCTATGTCAGCTTATACAACATATCTTTATATCATTACAGCATTCATGACCTTAAGTTGCTAGATATTCACTAAAGGTGGTAAAGGCCCATCCGTACTTTCTGGGGTGAGTGCTACAACTAATTGACAAACATGAAACGAAACTTATAAGATACCATAATACCTACATCTTTGCGTCATGTGTTTACATATATCAGAAATGTTCTTCCGTCACTTGAGGTAATTTAAGCGTAAGTAATCAATCTGTTTGAAGTTTTGAGCGTTTACAATCGCAAAGTGATTCAAAGTTCGTCGATGTGTTAGCAACTTGTTTGTGTTGAGGTTAAATTAATTTTCTAAACCACTATCGGTTTGCTTGTCATTGTTGTATCGCTTGTCATACGAATGGAATTTTAAATAAGCTTTTGCTCAATGTACTTAAGCTTTCCCATGTTGAGACAAACGTATAATGTAAATTATCTGCAAACTATTCATGAGACTTTTGCGAAAAATTTCATAATTCTTACCTCTTCTAGTGACTTAGTGACACAAGAATGAGACATCCAGAAGAAATGACCTTCTTCTTTATAGACATAGACCTCCAGTTTATAAAGTGTGAAGTATGTAATTGCAATGACACAAATTCACGTCCGTTCGTGTATATTTTTTACATGTTACTCAGGTACCGTTAAAAGTAATTGGGTTGATCTTTGTCGTTATTTAATTTACTCTATGTTACGCTGGCCGCAAACACGATATTTTATTTACTCCGTATGTTTTTTTCTATAATATTGATTTTAAATATCGGTATTGTGTGTTCATGCTTTAATGATATATTATTTAATTCAACTAGTACTTTTTGATATTAATATGAAAGATGTCTTATGTTCGAATTAAAACGAGTGAATTGTTTGATTATATTGTTGCGAAAATCTTCGAAATAATATAGAAATACAATATGTCTTATTTATCATTATATTACAATAATCATTGAAACTTTTATAAAAATGTCTATTATATATATTTTTACACATATCTAAAAAAAAATTTGCATCGTTTGTTTTAAGCCAATTTACGTTATAGTAATAAAAATAAAAACGGTAAACGTAGTTTTTGGTGATTCTTAAAGCATGTTGTATACTACTGCACTATTCATATTTTCTGTTAGGCTGTGTTGCGTGCGAGAACTGATTAAAATAAATGTGACGTGTGAGACCAAATGATTGCTGGGAGATTGCTATTGTTTGATTGTTACAAATTGAAAATGGAATAGTTTTGGGGAATAGTTTTCAATTATACTCAGAATATATAATATATAGCTTCTACACTATAAAATTTATTTTACGTTCATTATATTCTGTATCTTATGTTTACAAATGAGCGATCTCATAAATCTTCCCATCTTTTGGGCCAAATACATTGTTGCTCTTTATTGATAGCCAGTATTATTTGTAAGGTTTCTTTAGTGACTTTAGTGAGCACTAAATACTTCTTTATCAAAAACAAAAATTTTAAATATATGAAACAAATTCCCTGAATTTTATGTCCAGCACGACCCCAGCCTATACAATATGTCTTTTGTCTTCTATTTCTCCAGCTCTAATGCCAGCTGCACCATCTCTGCTATTAAGAAAACCTTTTTGAAAAGCAACAATTTTGTCATGTATCGTTTGTAATCATCCTCTGCTGAATTTGTCTTCTAGAACATTGTTTTTCAACCTGTGGGTCGCGAAGCTTCTGTAGGGGGGTCGCCAGAGGTCGAAAAAAATGGGTACTTTAGTAAAAAAAACAAAATTAAAGACAATTAACATTGTTAATGGTAATACTGTAACATACACCTACATACATGATAAAAAACCGAAGGTCAAGGGGGGTCGCGAAATATTTTTTTATACCAGGGGGGGTCGCATCATGAAAAAGGTTGAAAAACACTGTTCTAGACCATCCATGTAAACTGTAAGCTTTTAAATATTATATATGCAAATGAAAAAATGTTACATTGTGAACGTAATTCTGTTATATGAAAGTGTGGATAATATCCCAATCATTGCGGTATCGGAATGTTTTAAAACACCAGCAGTAAACTTTAATGTATTTTCACATTATAACAACATCGATAATTACTGGACATAATTAATTTATCGTCCATTTAATGTTACAAAGTGGTCATTGTTTTTATTAATAAGTAATTCACTACATTTTATTCATGGATTTTAAAATTTTATTCAGAATGAAGGGTGAATTAAGGATTAAATCGTGTTATTAAATTGAGCATCAATTTAATCTAGAATCATTCAAATATTTTTTTACCGCTAGTAAGTATAAATTATGAAATATATAGGTAAAAACCCGTTGCTCGCTAACTATTTTTTGTATGTCAGTGGAGGATGTTTTTACTGCCACGAGACATTACCAGAGATTGTATAGACAGTTCCTAGATTTAGTTTCTATACTTTACCCCTTTATAAAGTTAGCGTATAGCAGAGTTTCAATTGGTGACGTCTTTTATTATTACTTTGCTTACTCTCAGTGGCTTTAAATAGTAGGGCACTGACTGGAGTGAACACTGTATTGGAATATAAATAGCGCATAATATTATGTTTTATTAAACTTAAACGGGATTTATTTATAATATACGTTTTGTATGATTTTCAGCAACCGTGATCACGACGAATAAGAAAAAAGAAGAAGAAAATTTCTATAATATATTCATACGTAGGTGGTTTTCTATGTGCATTACTGAGTGTTCAGTGTTTTTAGTTGTATACTTTGATTGAGGTTTTACAGTTCATTTATTGGGTCGCAGGCGTTACAAAATTGAGAAGTTAGGGTTTCTCTTTATTTCAATCGCCTTAAATACTCTCTGCAAGAATCTACTTTTTCTTGCAAGGATTTTAGTTTGTTTGAAACGTATTTAGTGTTTTGCTGAATTGGAAATTGAATTAAATTTGATTTTAATCTGTTATAAAATATGTTATTTATCTTTTGTTATACACAACAATATAGTCTGGTGCGTATATGATTCGGCTTTGCGAACTTACACACAGAGACGGATAGTTCATCTTTTCTAGTGATTTCGCTCGTAAGAACGTTCTCCTGACAATATTAAACCACCATAAATAACGCGTAATAGTTTCACCCGTTCATGCGCAAACTATTAACAAAAATGGCGCTTAACACGTCCACAACTAACGGCCTGCGTCGAAATGGTGATTAAAAAGTAAAATATTGAAAAAGATTTAAGATAATTAAATGCACTTTTAATACAGCCTACTCGCGGAAACAATATACAAGAGATTTTTATTTACACTGTAAAGTGTCTTATTTACCATGCAATTAAAGAGTGCAATAAAATGAAGTCATTAAAAGATTTTCATTACTCGCAACATCGTACATTCTCTGTAGTAGCAAATTGCGTTAGAGAATACAATCTGAGCTTCCTTAGCACATCTTTACGATACACTGATTTAACTATCACGACATTTTCTTATAGGGGTCTCCTGAAAATGATAGATTTGGTAATATTTACTATGGGACAGCGTTTTAAATTAAGCCTTTTTCTATATCACGTCACTTATTTAAGTTATTGATAATTACGCGTAGGTATCAATTAAGGCGGAACGGATGATTTGATATGTTACCGTTAATATCAACACATATGGAACAAAAGCATATATTAGTAAGTCATTACTACAAGTATAATTGCAACTTGCAAAATCATTTTGTCGAGTACTAAGAGCAGGTTAAATGTACGTTTTTAAAAGCAACGTTCTAAATACACGCGAAATATTAAATGTAAAATTCAAGTGGCTCCTGTGAGTACATACATTTGAGAAGTGCATGGCAATTTTCATGTCACTTTGCACTTTGTCATTATGCATCGGGATCGTGACGCCTCAAGACAACTTGCAATTA
Organism: Pontia daplidice; assembly: GCA_963693355.1. Lineage (NCBI taxonomy): Eukaryota > Metazoa > Arthropoda > Insecta > Lepidoptera > Pieridae > Pontia > Pontia daplidice. The sequence goes on from CAVNZL010000084.1 coordinate 243,172, forward strand.
TTATGTATGTTAAAGAAATTCTTTCTGACATCGGACAGTAAAAACTGTGCAGTAGACGTACTTACTTAATATTATACATTAGACATGTCCTTATTATTTGGTGGGGTAATAAAATCAATTAACTTATTATATATTGCTATAAAAACAGTTTTCTTAAATCCAACAGCATAATTCTTTCTAAATGTTATGATACACTTATTAGCATTTTATGCACATCGTTTTTTGTTATAGAATCATAAAATTTTAAATGCTTTATAAATGTAAATGTAAAGTGACATTATAAAACAAAGAGGCATTATGCAACATATATGAATAAGATGTCGTTTCTTACATCTCACTCGTTGCCAAACTCAAAACTACATTACCACTTCTTGTGAATAAACCCAGCGATAAACCATTTACACTTTCGTAACTATAACAATTTATATGCGTTATTGTTTCGAAAATCGAATCACGAGAGATAAACTTCAATCAGTATGTCGCATAAAAAGTAAATATTCAAAGTGTTCAACTCCAAAGACGCCGCAATTCCACAAGTTCACATTATTATAACGAGCTAGGGGCTTGTCGGTGTGTGCAAAGCAAACTGTGCCCACGGCCGCTCGAATAGCCGATAGTTTGCTGTAATGGCCTTGATCGAGGCATGCGATAACAAGCCAACGATAGCTGAACTCGTATTTTATTTATATATCAGTTCGCCTCTTTTTCAATAACGCTTTTTCCCCCGCGCTGCGGAAATTCTGCTCTTTTAAGCTTTCCGCGATATGCGCGCTATTTATTGCCGCAATTATTGACCATGCAATGAAATATGGACAAATTATTATTTACTATACGCATGTAGCGTAATTTATGTGCCTTTCGACGCCAGCGCAGCTTAAAACATAATTGACTAAAGTTGTAAAGATACTGAGCGTATTTGGAACGGCATTATAGATAATAATAATTTAAATATAGCAAGTCGCTTTTATATTAATATAATGGAGAGATGGTTCTATAATCTAGAAATGAGGTTCGACGGCGCGCCCCAGGCCCCAGCGCAGTTCATTAAGGAGCGGGTCGCGCTGGCATTGTTAACGTTTTTAATTCATGTGTCCGATACACGCGCCGCCTTCTCATACCCCGAGACTGCTGGGAAATCTCGTTGGAAAATTAACGCCACAATTTTTATACCTTTTTTCTCGTTTGCCAGGCGCTTCCATTTTATTTATTTCACGCTCCGATAGCCACACAGCGTTTAGTTAGCGCTTCCACTTTTTTCCTTTTTAAATCTTTATTATTTGCGCCTTATGTTTTGAAATGGAGTTGTTGTAAAATGTTTCTAATGTCGTTTTGCGAAAGCCGAGTTCAGTAATTAGTAATTATTCATGTTGTTTTTAATTAGTGTCTCTTCTGCAGTTACACGACTAATGCTTCTTTGTGAAATATTTCTTCATATTAGCCATGGTATTTTGTAATTAAAATTTGTAATGTAACCTGTATAAAATATTGTGTTTTTAACATTAAGAAAAGATAATTGTAAGCAACGACGTTGCATATCATTTTGATGGCAGACCGAAAATGCTCAGTCATGAAATGGGCTAAGATCTGACTGGAATTCGTAGGAAGTACACAAAAACTGTTTTGTTCGTATGTACATCCGTCGTGTTCAGATAATAGAGTGCAGCAAAAAATTAATTGTTTTGATTGGCGGTATGTACACAATCGGTCTGCGTCAGTCGCAAGTTATCGCTATGGAAAACCGGCCGATCTTAATTAGATTTCTCGTCTTTGAAGGCGCCTAGTGTGATATAATCTCTCACCTGTTGAAATTTGTTCCCCTTTAACAGAAA
>CAVNZL010000084.1:252500-312500 GCA_963693355.1 Pontia daplidice
ACGCATGCCTTGCTTTCGCATACAATTAAACAAAACATACTACTATCTTTTGTTGTTTTTAATTCTAAACTTTTATATATGAACTTTTTATGTGAATTGTTTATTAAAATTTTTATATATGAATTGTTGATCTATATAATATTTTCAGCTCTTCTAAGCAAAAATAACTATGTCGGTGTTAATAGCATTACTAACGAAAAAGTTGACACTAGTAAGCGATGAAATCTTATGAAGCTATGCTATATATACAAGCCATAAATAAAAAAATAATTGTATCTTTTAATAAAACTATTTTACCATAATAAGATAAATTTTGATAATAAAAAATCCATTGTTAAACGCATTACGAGCATACGATCTCGGCTAATACTGTTTTATAGTAATCTTAGACGTGACAGTGGCGCGTGAAATTGCAGGATAGACGGGGATGATTTTCGCGTCATCCCGGCATAAAGGCTGTAATTGTTGCGCATCGGGTGGAACTAATGTGGACGTAATGGATCGGGACTGGGCCTCAGGATCGAATGAAAATATTTAACCGCGGGAGCGCAGAAGAACAAAAGCGAACCGTGTAACGGAAGCTTGTGTTAAGCGGTAATAGTCGTGAATGTAGATTAATCTGTTTAAGATTTATATTGATCCTTAGATCATCGTAAGTCTCTAATTGATATGGTATGAGAGGAATGAAGGGATACTCGTGGGACGACGTAGGAAACGGTTTTATTTGCATAAATGTGTTTTTTTTTTTAAATAATTAATATTAAAAACAGTGTCTATGAATATCAGAGAAGTATATTGAATTATTTATTTTCACTGCTCTTGCTTGTTCTTATGTAGGTCTAAACAAATGTTAGTGTTGTAGAAGCTAAAGTATGAACTTTAACTTCCACGAGTAAAACACGTCTATACAATGTCAAGTGATCACTTGTTAATAAATAAATAAATAAATTTTTTTATTTAATAAAATATAATTTTATATGTTATAAAATTTTTTTAAATATTAAGTTAGTAAAGTTAGTATAATAAATTGAGTTTTTATATATTTATTACCAATACTATCTAAATGGTAGTATTGGGCAATAACTAAATTACTTTAGATGCCGTTGCTCTGGTACAGACCTTTATGATACACCGCTTTGTTTCGCATTATTGCAAAAAGTCTTTGGTGTGAGCGTCTGCAAATTTTGAATAATCCACACTCAACAATCCTAAAGGCATTGTTATATTAAACGCAGGCGCTTAGGCTCGCCGTATATGTCACCAAGTCCGTTAAAAAGACTAAAACTTTAAATAAAGTTATTTTCACGTCTTAGTACCGAGTAACCTCGACAAATATTGCTCCTTACGCCAAGCCCTGCGTTCTCTCTCAATATTATATCTCCTAGGTACTAGTAAATATGACGAGGTATTTAAATTCTCCACAATTTCATAGTACACCTTGAGACATACTGGCGGACATGGCTGGTGCTGTTTCGGTGCCCTAAATATTAAAATTTACTTTTTTAAGTTATATTTTAAGCCATGCTCCCCACATACGTCTCGCAGATGGAAATTAGCTTCCTAACCCTCTATCGACGGACTGAAGCACATTCATCCGCATAGCTTATGTTGTTGAACATATGTCATGATATGGCAGCCTACATGTGTGCTGCTCAGTCTTTCAATAAGTTGGTCAACATACAGGTTGAATAAAAGTGGAGAGTTAAACCACCCTCCTCAACATCCACCTTATTCATCCACAGACACCAACCCACCTCTGGTTTCTTGGTTAGCTACCATATTTTAGTAGAGCTGTACTCCCCGCACACCCAGTCCCTCACAGTTATCATATGAACAGGTCAAACCTTTCATAATAGGCACCTAACCGGTCTCCTATATACTTAACATGTGTTTCAAACAGTAAATCCTTCTCATACTGTTAACCCAAATTTCATATTTTTGAAAAATTTTTAGATACCCGTTTAACACACTTAAATACCCCCAATGTGCAAGCAAATGGTCTAATTACTATATTGTCAGTATTTTTGACGATGGGCACTACAATAGTCCTCATAGGGTTCCGTATTAAGAGTGACCAAACACAAGCTGTAAAACATGAAAGGACTCGCGGAAGATGTACTCCAGATATTTAAAGTGTTCGATTAGACTTAAGCGATTTTCCTCTACCATCTCATTAATTATTTTTTATGCTCTTTGAGGTATCTTTAATTAGTTCTGTCACGATGATAAATAACAACGTTTTTATGCCTATTTTAGTAACTGTGTAATGAAACGGTCTGAAAAATAGTTACGTATATTTTAATCGTATCGTGTGCTAAAGGTCTTACATTGCGAATCGATTGGCCATACAAGCTATATACACGCTTGTTTCCGGCGTATCACAGAAAAAAAGCCTTAACGTTTATACAGAGCGGTTGCTTTTATGTTGTCATTAAAATGGTTGCCCGACTAACGAGACGATGAGAGATATTGATTTTTATTAACAATAACATAATGAGAACGTTTGAACCTAGAAGTTTTATGGACGTTAAAATCATCGTGATTTCTGCTTGAAAAAAAAAACGGACAAGTGTGAGTCTTACGTGCGCACGAAGGTTGCGCATGTATGGACAAAACATTAAAGTTTATTGGGAGAAATCGGTTTTTTTTTTTTGTTGTAATGACAACAGAAATACGGCTGTAAAAATTCTAAATGTCTAACTATAAAGATTGATAAAGTACTTGGTAGACGAATAAACAGACCAACGGAAAGTCTATTGAGACTTACCGTCGGTTTGTTAAAATAAGAGTTATAAACCCTATAACTGTATAAGGTTTTTAACTCTCGGGTACAGAACGCTAAAGAGATCTGCAAAAAATATTAATTACTAGTTGGTATAAAAACTTGATTGAATGTGCAATAAATTGATCTTATAGATTAGGAATTCTTAATTCTTAAATGTTGCTCCTCGATTAAGTTATAGTCGATTCGATATGCTTTCTTTATACTAATCTAGCGAATATTAGCTCAAGCAAATGTTCTTTTGTTATAGGTCTACTAGATAAGCTCAATGAACGGCTCTGAGTGTACCTTCAGATTAATTAAATAGAAATTACCTTGATGCTTATAGAAAATAATTACGTATCGTTGGAACGTGGCAATTGGTTGGGAATTCTATATTCTATGTTTAAGATCATTGCCCATTGTCCACATATCAACAAGGGGTTCGAGGTTCGGTACGGGTCATAACTTTTCTTACTTACTTGATGTTTTGGACAATTCACACACCATCGTTAAAAAATGCCTGTAAGTTATTCTGGTATAAGCTATATCATTGTGAATTTTCGTTAAAATCCATACTGTTGTTTTTAAGCGAATGAGTAACAAATTCATACAAAATTTTGCGTTTATATTTACTATTTATTAGCACACATAACACGAATTAGAAATAGCTCCTTATAAGCCTTGGGGCCAAAACCATTTTTGAAATGTGTCCCCATAGTAAAATACTTCAATTTGTTCAATAATACTTACTGTAAATTACATTTTTTGTCCACATGAAATAATAATACATATATTAAAAATCAAAGTGGAATAAAATTGGTTGGTATTAAATGTCGCTTCGTACTGGCCATTTGGCATCGTTCTACATCTGTAGTCAGTAGTCACTTGGAGCAATCGCTTGCTGAATTTTTATGTCCCGCTGAATCTGCATTTTTCCTTCAGCATTGATATGTGAACAGAATATCGACTCTTGGGTTTTGCCAGAGGATTTTTAAAAATGCATGTGATTTTTATAATGATCTTTATTATGTCTCGAAGGTTTAGGATGTATTGTATGAGGAGTTTAGGGCAGACTGAAATTAGTGGTATCTCTCACACACTGCTTTTTAATGGGGTATCTAAATGTTCTGTATATCGTAATCACTGCTTTGGGCAAATGAAAAGGTACGTAGACCTTCAGATTTGGTTATATGAGGAGATCTTTGACTTAGTATTTTAATTTATTAATCAGGTATATATATTAAAGAGAATTCCATTACTCCACCATTACCCCATTGCATATCGTGATGAAATGAGATGATTTTGACAGTAGTTCATAAGAGAATACACCGCAGTGTATAGTTGTATCTAGCATAAAATCGAATATTATTGCTCTACACTAATAGTTGAAAGTTTCAATGAGAACAAGAAGCCATTTTTGATTGTACTCGAGTCGAATATAGTGAATTTCTTCACAATACGACTGGGAACTATAGAGTTTTACGATAAAAGCGAGCGGCCGTGATGGCACAATCAAAATATGTTCCCCGATAAGTTCTCATACAGCATTTTAGCAGTTTGCAAGTTTTCTCCTTGCTACGAAATGTACTTTTTCGTATTTGAGATAAGTTCTTTAGCTTTCTAGAGTGCATAAAATCTATACGTATACGAATACATTTACATTTACCGCTTTAATTTACTGTGAACTGTAATTATTGGGAAAATGTTCTATTTAACAAACAACATAAGTTCCTATATTAACTTATTTTTTTTTTTTTTTTTTAACTTTATATATAAAAACATGTTTGTAATACAATAGTTGAAATTAAGACGAAATACCGAATTTTGCGAGCATTAAAATGTAAAATAATTCGGAAATATTACTTGAATTTCATCACAACTAGTAATGTAACCAGCCTAACGCGGTATTGGGAGTAATTGTAAACTCAACTTAAATGCTTAGATTTAAAGCACCTTATGGCGTGACATTACATGACAGGGTACATATATTGAGAAAACATCAGTGCACACAAAACATGGATTTCACTATTGCTATTGGAAGTTGAGTGCATAAAAGCTATACGGCCTTATTATCTTTTTTGTATATTTAAACGTTTGTAATTATGGTAACGATGCTATGCCGGAATGGTAACTATGGCCACAAATACTATGATTTCAGCTCTCACTCAGGCCGATAATATTTTTTGAGTGACTATAAAAAACTTAAAACCTCATGTTTACAATTCGTCGGTTTTATTATTTGTTGTGGTCGAGTTTGGCTATTATTAATTACTACATTATTATCAAAATGTAAATAAAGTAGAAGCTTTCTTTTTTTTTAAATAAATTTTTGCATTCTATATAAAAATAAATGTTTATGTATTGAGCTATTTTTCTTTTTGTCTCACAGTAATATTAACATTAAATTTTCCCCAATCTGGAATTGAATGCCCTATAATTAATTTCTAGTGTATAGAAATTATAACACAAGTTCTCTGTTCGTTATTATCGTACCTACACGGTTCGCCGTCTAGACTCTACCATTTGCACGTACACCGATATGCTTAGAGCACTAAATCTTGCTATAGATTATTCACCTTGCCTCTGACCTCCCACAAAAGGCTTCGACGGACTACAGTAAAAGACAGAGACGTCGATGGCTGATAGTTTTAAGTTGAATAAGAGAAACTGAGTATATTGGAACCCTGTTGTTTAAAGCATTTATCTCATTATCCTACACATTACCCTGTGACGTGTTACTTTTATATGACTTTATATTTAATTTGATATTCATTTTGCTTCTTTAGCATAAAATTTTCTTCTCAATATATCCCTTCGTTCTAATAAATGTTGATTGAACACGACCCCAGCATTTACAATCGTCTCTTATATATGGCCATTTAGATTTTATAGTAGAAACGCACCTTTATAGACCTATTTCACAAAGTTGTTTTATTGAGCTAACTGTACTTGGATAGAAGTGCTCTAAAAATATAATTTGTAAATTCTAAAAGGTTGGATACAGTATGGCAACTATCTAAGCAATCAGTTTGTCGTAAATAAGAGTTAGCCGCACGACGTGTCGCAAACTCTTCGTTTTATCCATATATCTTATTAATGAGGTACGTTGATCGAAGTAGGATTAGATTGCTCTGGTGTATCGCTGATAGCGGATGTAAGATCGGGATTGTAATGTAATTTAGTTAGCCCTTAAAAGTAGGGCGGTCGTATAATCGTATTATTCAATTAGTATCGATGTTAGGGGTATGCATTGAATTTGCTTATTCATGGTAATTAATATAAAACTATTAACGTATATTGTATACGTATTTTAGACGATTGATGTGTGTTTGTCAATAATAAAAAAGAATTGTTTTATCAATAGTGAAGTAATAAAGTAAAGTACAAAGGGTTTGTTGGATTACTCTCCTCTTTGAAGTGTATCATGTCTTTGGTGTATATTTAATGTATATTAGCAGCAAGCTAATATTACCGAAGGAGCTTGAGTGGGGCCACAATAACTTAAGCTTAGATGCAAAGGATTATTCAGCCTCATACTACGCCTAAACCATCAACTAATCCGTTCGTATTAAGCTGAAATCTGCAAATTCCTGTTACAATGAGAATTACGAAATAATTTTGGTGCTTCCGTAATGAGATAAGCTTTTTATTTTTTTTACTAATTTTTTTAAAATCTACGGGCCTTAAGCTTATAGATAAACTACTTGTTTCGTCACGATAGTTTTAACAAGTAGTAGTTATTAATGTTTTTAAAATATAACGATAGTAAAGATTATTCACTGTTTAAATTCACTATATAATCAAATATTAGTTTCAAAACATGTAAAAAATTTAAATGAATTTGACCGTATATTTTAATATATACAATACATTGACATACTTGCAATAGCATCCAAACCATCAATTATCTCATTTATGCCACCACTTAATTGCTGTTACTGGAAATGAAGATGGCGTCCGATCTGACGTGATTCCACGGCACAAAATATGTCCGCAGCCGCCACACGGCAGCCGACATGCTATTGTTTGCAAATTTAGACACGCTTCGTATCATTCGATGCACAATGCTCATGAAATGATGATGAATTATTACATCTTTAAGTTTTCAAAAACGAAATATGGGCTCTGTTTAAGCAAGCAACAGCCGTGTGAAGAACGAAAATAACAATTGAACTTCCACCATATTTTTCTAATGGAACTTCTGCAGTCTAACAAGTGCCGTTAAAATATCGTAGTTACGAATTTAAAACACTCTTATAGCTGGCAAATTTTACAGCCCAATTTAATATACCGTCTCGTTTTAAAACAAAGGACGGTGTTTGCTCAGCTTTTTATAACAGTCGAGCGACGTTCACTGCAACCGTGAAAAAGTAGAATTTGCTTGAATAATAAATAGAGGAGTTTCATTGCGAAACTGGGACGCGATATGACAGTTTTTGTCTATCATAATGAGTCCGTATTGACTTTGCTTTTTATAACTTTGAAATCTGCAATAATTGTTCTTGAGCAGTTATTTTGGCTTGATTTTAGCAAATATAATACATTTTTACATCAGCCTATGCCAGAATTGACTGCATAAAGATAAGATTTTTTTCATACGATTGTTCAAATTGTCTCACTCTTATAAAGTCTGTCGGGAATAATGTAGGAAAATAGGAAATATCCAACGTTATACCACATTTAGCAGAAAAATAAAGTGGACATGTTTTGTTCAATATCAAACAATAGTTCCGGCTTTGATACAAAAGCTGTCAGGCTATGTTGGGGATAAGCGCAAGATCTGGCGTCCATTGTCGCTGCAAATCAGCACGGACAATCTTCCAATAGAATATCGGGATCTTATCCAAGAATTGAGATCGCATTCCGGAGGACGTCCGGATATCCTTTACGCCCGTTGCAATTACTGACTGCGTGCTCTTTTCTTATCCTCTTTCGATGTTCTTTTGATTAGTGCAATAAAGACGTTAATTAATTGTGTTTATGTAATATAAATGATCAATGCAACGCCTGGTAAGGTAGTTATTTGTTACTCTTTCGGAGTTTATTGGGTGAACTGATTTTCTTAGCAAGAGATCATGTATCAGGTCCTATCTTTGTAATTATATTTTTTTATAAATATATCACATAACAAGGTAAACAGAACATTTTAAATTAATGTTTAAGCGAACGGTTGTTATATTTTATTTATTTTGAATCTGTTTACTGAAATGCTTTTTACCGGGATCCGTTTTTATAACTGCTAGAAAAACTGTGAAGTCGTCTGCGTGACAAGGAGCTGTCAACGTTAATTGATTTAACGTGTCCAATAACTACCGTCCGCTCCAACAAAAATAGCCAGCCCCGGGCGGGGCTCACAATCAAAACGTCACCATTCATATTGTTTGTGTTGCAGAGTAGCGTAACGAGGAGCTCGGTGTAGACGCGCCTTTGCAGCGGTCCCTTTGACATTTAACGGGGCGTTTGATGTCCTGTTCGTTTATTTTGCTGATGGCGTTGAGTTTTAATGAAACATCATCGTCTTGGTCAGCTTTTAACAGTTATCATATTGCTCAAATCTAGCCATAGCCTTACGTCATCCAAACTCCGGATAATTTATATATAAATAGCAAATTAAATATATAATTTACAATTTTATTTACTTATTTTATAGACTGTAGGCTTAACAGTAATTTTCCGCCTGTGATGATTGTCGCGTACATTATTCATAAATAACTATAATCTTTTTAGAAAACTAATTAGCATAAATTTCTCAACACGAAGCCAAGGGTAATAAATAAATCATCTGATGTCTCATAATCGCGTCTGCAGTGGAAGTTGGATGGCGAGCCTCGCGGAAATTAGCGAGTGCGCGACGAGATAGCGATACACTGAATGCTACAAGGTGTAATCGCAAGCGGCTGAGAAAATTCCGGTCTTATACCCAATTTACTATTAATTGCTGACGGTTGTAAATTTTGCAATAGAAATAGTTCTGTCAAATGCAATTCCAAAGTCAAATAATCTATACGGGATATACGACGAATATCTTATGCCATTTATCTGTATCTATTTTCGTCCTAATCACTTCGGCCACCTAAATTTTTTATTTTATAGTTAGCCTTCCATTTTTCCTTGATAGCTTTTCTTATCATTAACCCATCTATTGTTACTTTACTGAAAGCTCAGCTAATAAATTCTCATTAAGTCTTCAACTTGTACCATAAACTTTTGAGTCAAGTCGCGTGGCTTCGCATCTTCCCCGCTAATTATAAGCATTTGCCTACAAACCGTGAGAATCATCAAAAAGTGCTTTCATATTTTTAAAGCTTGCCTGCATATTAAATTGCTCTGTTGGTAATTGTTAACACGTTAGAATTTTAACCGTAGCGAACTGTCGAATCTGCTGGCGGAGGACTTCCCAACGGGGTACGTCTAACTTTTTAAAAAGAGAGCCTTTAAGTGCTGGTAATGCAATCATTAATATGGTTGACAATGAGCTGCGTCTGTTGCCTCCCCCCATAAAAAAATCGTAAGGCGTGGTTGTTAGGAAATTGTCGACGTAGAGAATATCGGATTATGAAAAGAATATCCGATACAGTATTAGGGTTTTAGCAACACTGGACTGTATGATCATTTGTGGTCAGTGGTGTGGTGATGAGCTATGCCGTACACGTATACAATTTTCAAGTTGATTCCTGCTTTTCACCCACGTAGGAAATCCCGTATACGGGAGCTCACTCTTTTCATATTATTGATGTTGTAATTCGTCTAAATTTTTTACTTTTATTGATATATATTTACTTTAGTTTATTCTTAAAATTTAACAGGTTCTTTTTATGAAAAATCTGTCTTAAAACAGTGAGATATGGTGCAATTTCACTTATCTATAATAAATATAGTATGTAATGAACCAAATAATCATAAGGCTAGTAAAATATAATTATCTGATTCACCCAAATTAATAAACATCTAACCTCAATAACAATAATAATAACATTGAAATAAATTGAATGGTACGCACTTCCTTACCCAACGATTTGGTTCGTACAATATGTACCAGTTATCTCCTAATGCTGTTTATTATGATATACCAATATATAATTAATGAGGAAAAACTCGACCAGATTAGAAAAATCTTACAATTAGACTTTGTTGTGCAAAGCAAATAGGGTCACAAATATCACTTAAAACACATCTCAACTCATTTAAATTTAACATCTGTATTCCTCAATGCAAGCGATATTTTTATCAGCAATGCTTTATCACACTTAGGTAAATCATAACGGACTTTCGGTTATTCAACTTTTGGCCTTTTAAAACATGTAGACGTGGTACAAGTGTAGTAATTAAAAATGCGTGGTCATTAATGAGTCGGACGTCTCGTAGTTGTTTTGTTAAGACTGATTGATTAGCAATTTCAGATGCTATTTCCTCCTTTTTCAGGTTCAGTTTAATCGGTTGTTTATATTAACCAGTTTGATGATTTAATCACTATTTTACCCTTTCTTGTATCGCGAATGTAATACGGTACGAATTTATAGAATACCACTTTAGGTTTTACATTCTAGGCTGAGAGTTGGCATTTAAATATATATTATGGTTATGTACGTTAGTTTGGGTCGTTAAATATAAATAATAATAATGATAAGCGTGTTAAAAATTTAATTCCTTCAATAATATGGTAACGAACAATTTAGCACTTGTTCGAATAATCGTAAAATCCTGAAATGAAATCGTTTTTTCTACATTCTCGTTTCCTCTCCTCCTTAGGCTATGAACATTACGTTTTAGAAATACTATTTGCTATCTGAAGCGAAGCGTATGTGATAAGGAAATTGTTCTATTGATAGGATTTTGATTGAAATTCTTTCCTTACATGAACATATTTTTGTAATAGTATAGCCTATTTATATTAAGAGTACATCATATTCTAAATGTCTATTCTTAAACTGACACCTATTTAAGAACGGATCTCTCGAACTAAAATGTGATAGTGTTTATTTAGGCTTAGGATTCGTGTGCGTCAAGTGAAACGCGAAACAAAAGCCAAACTCGGCGAGTTTGCTTAATTGTACACACACGATAACATGTTGACAGACTTTGGGACTATACTATTAATAGCATACCGAAATAGCTTATCTCGATGGTTTTGCAACTTGCTAAAGAACAATATTATTATTGAATGATCAGCTGAGCTCGTGATTTCGTTGTTTGTGGAATGCTTAATTTCGAATATTTATTTCGACAGGACCAAATTAACTTAAATATGTAGTGTTAAAAATATAACTAAAAAAAAAATCAAGGCTATTTGACTGATTTTATAAAATTATTATAAATAATTCGTAATTTGTAATGTAATTTGTGTTCTGCAAAATATGTAGTACTTTCAGTAAAACACTGTGTTAAAATTTAGATTACGATAATTGTCCTGAAAACGTTGTTTCTGCAATGGCGAACATTTGATCTAAGTAGCGTCATAGCCAAATAAACAGGTGTACACTCGTGTATATAATATTACTCCATCATTTTACTGAAGAAAATGGGTCATAGTGCAACGCTGTACAGATACTTCTATTAAGGAAATTCTTATAAAAATAGCATAAGAAACGATGGATACACAAAGGTAACATGCGTGTGACGTCACGCGTTCGTGTGGCTGAAGAGCTTAAAAAAAATTAAGAATCTATGGATATTTTTGTAAATAGAGATAAATGTTATTAACTAATAAGAAGCCCACGTATAATATTTTTAATAGTGTTAAATGCCAATTGTAAGCAAGCTTTGTTTTGTTACAGGTACGTGAATTTCACTTGACAACACTGAATAGGAAAACTAGAGGGTCTTCCTCTTAAACAGTGTTTGGAATAAAAATATTGGTATGCTATAGTAATAGTGAACTGAATTTATATAGTTGAATATACTTAATTCAAGAACTACATATTTGTTAGTTGGTATTTAGAGCCTATATCGATTATACAAATGGCTATAGTGCATTATCCCTTATTTCTGCAACTTAATTTAATTAGAGTAAATTTATAATCCACAATTGATTTAGATTATGAACTTTTCACTTAAATGCAGGAGATATTACTCATAAGCGTCTCGCTGGAGTTATTTTACACCGTTGAATTCCAAATTAAAGTGCTTAAATTGAGATACATATTTCGTAAACGTTAAGATAACAGGGTATTTTAATTAAAATCTCGAAATACAGCGCATAATAACTGCATACTTATCTTCGAAATTGGCGCAAACGCACCTAATGTGTGAATCGATATTTATTACGTTTAATACCCTAAAACCGATAAATACTGTAGCACTTAATTTGAGACTATATAAAGCCACGGTGAGATGGCCGATTCGGTTAACGTTAATACTAATATCAGGACATATTTGATCAGTGTCCTAGTTTATCCACATACAGCTTGTTTTAGATACTAACAAATACAATATATAATAATTACATATACTATTATAAATTCATATCATCCAGATAGTGGAGAGATATATATGATCAAATGTACCGGCAATCGAATATTATTTAATGGCAAAGTTTTTTTGCTCCCGAGACCTTTTAATTTAGTTTCGCTAAGCTTATTGTCTAAACTTAAGATGTAGAATGTAACAGCTAACTCATCAAAATGGCCATTTTAAAGTGTTTATGGTATTAATTAATACTTTAGTGTGGTTTATATGTCAGGTCAACATTATATCTTTGCTGAATTTAAACGCGTTTAATTACCGTTGAGAACTTCTTAAAATTCTCGTTTATAAAATGTATAAGTGTAATCTAAGTGGGTAATTATTCAATGGCGTGCGATAACCAAACGATTATTTGTTACTTTTGTTTTATTTATTTTTATACAGATCTTACAAACGGTCGGTTAGCTGATTAACATATTTACTTTTATAAATACATAAACCCAGACTATTAATAAGAACTTAAAAGTTGATCTTTCTAAAGCAGTGCTAATACAACAAATAAATTTATATACATTTACTTTGAATATATACTCATCACACTGGGGACTCTCTGCTGACCATTGGTGCTGGGATGCAACTGGGTTGCCGAATCGTGTTATTAAAATTCGTGAAATCTTTCATTTAATAAATGTTTGTATTATATACATAACCGATAGTGTCCCATAACTCTTACTCTATCGAATACACAAAAAAATGAACGGCATAGAAGAACCGAGTATCACGTCATTACCGAATTGATTATGCATCTAATTCCGCGCCCTTTCATTGAACGGAGGTAAGTGGAATGCTTGCAGCGGGAATTTCAGCTAATAACATAATGCCAATGGGAATATGCAGCTGTGACTGTCGCAATCGAATTGTATCATCAAATGTGCTGGACTTACATTTTGCGCATACAGTTGCATCATTTGCTAAATATAGCATTTAGAACCTTCCCACTAAAACAATACAAAATAAATAATCTGTCAAACGAGTTAAAGATCGCGCTAATAATATATCAATAATGCAATTTAAAGATTTTATAATGCATAGTTAGAAAGAATTTTAAACTTTAAAATCGTGTATTAAGTCTGATTCAGCGCTTGCATAGGGATTGTCTTTTGAATCTCGCTACATAAGCTACGGATTTTTGCCGTTCATTACTCAGTGTAGTTAGAATTCGTCGCGATATTCCTCTAATCCATTAACAGAATGTTTCATGAATATTCCGAATACAGCCGGGTCCAGCATAGATTACGTTTAACACCATTTAACTGTTTAGAGCTATGCACTTGTGAGCTTACTGAATCGCGATAATGACCATTATTATTTATTTTATTTTATTAAATTATTATATTGATCATTATATAATGTTTAAACGCGTCCGTGTTGTAAGATTAATCGTTACATTTTTCAAGATATCGAGTAGTAATTACGATTTATTGCGGTTTATAAAAAAGGTTTGCTATTTTTCATTAAGAATAGATAAATTCAGACAGCTCGCAAACACCGTAATATAGTAGATTGTAGTGGATTGGGAATGATGCTTACAATTGAAGGTTTGTTTGTTTAAGTTGTTTATATTTTTTTTTAATTAAAAAAACATATTTCTTACTAAACTGAAAAAATGAATATTTTAAGTAAAATTAAAAAGAAATTGTAATTGCGAATCTAGGGTTTAAAGTCTACAAAAATCAAATAATTTACTAGTATAGCAAACGTATTGGCTTTTTGTCTCAAATATCCCGTTCAAGGTCATTACTCATTGTATCACCCGAGTCCCGATGTGTAGACGCGGAAACAAGGGATGGGGCGTGAGTGGAAAAATCGTGCAATTTTCCGGATGCCGTTAAAGCTAATATGGCCTTCGGAGCTCGCACGATTAATCTCTGTCGACCGCGATGAACTGATATAAACACCAATCGAAGTGGATCCCTGACACTGTAAACAGTACTGTGATTAACTTGAAGCAGACATCGCGGTGCGGTTCATTTTATACTGGGCTTTGATTATTCCCTTTGTAAGGATGAAAGCCGATCTAGCTTCACTTGTTTTAGAAATTATTAGCCATTCAGTGAACTTGATTTAGGAATCAAATGGCTTCGATATCACAATAACTAAACGCTACTGAAGTGCCACTGTAGCGACTGCTTTCAGACTATACGTATGGTTCCAAAAAATATCTTGAGACTATTGGAATTATGGGTTAAAAGAGAATTTAGGTTCAAAGAAGACACCTTTTATTTTAAAACAATTCAAAGTCAAGGATTCTATACGGTGCATCCTCTTAGTCATATGAAAAATGTATTAAAGGATATTAGCAAGATTCTAAAATATGCGCGACTTAACACTCTGTTGCTGGGTAATTGTAGAACACCGTAGAGCCAATCGCGCGAATCACTTTAGTATCTGGCCGCACTAGGGATATACTGCGGGTATTCTATTATTGTAAAGTCGAATAGATTGCTTTGTTGAACTTCTGAGAACCCACTGGTTTGAATTGAAAAAAAATGTTATCATATAAGGTAGGGAAGGCTTTAAATCATCTCACACACACGTCACATAATTAACACGATCAGCCGCGTTTTCGATTTTCAAAGACATAACAGCAAGAACTAAGAATTGAACTCACCTTTGCTTATCCATAAGATTTGACCTAATCTTTATTTTGACGTAACGCAATTAAAATTCATTTTGATATTCGATTTATAAAATTAAAACTGCTGTTTAGATACAGTGCGGCCCAAGTATTGTACCGAGAAATGAAACTCAATAGTCTAAGCTTATTATATTTCTCCCAATACGTTGCCGTTTCATGCGACGTTTATGCGCTATTATAGAAAATTATTCCGCTGAATTGGAGTAGGTAAGTATGAAATAGAGTTTACGCGCGTTAAAAATATGTTGGGACTCGTTATGGCTCTGATTGCGCGCGGTTATTGAAATATTGTTAATGGCGATGCCGTTTTTTTCATTAGATTATGTTTGTTGTGTTATCGTGATTATATGAGGCAATAAAGGGAGTATTATTTTAAATTGCATACAATATAACTGATGAAGTTGAATTTTGTGTCGTTGCGTAGAATGATATATATATTCGTATATAGTTATTTTTTAAATTTAAATGAACAATTACAAATATTGTATATTGATTTGCTATTAGCCAACAGCGTCTCTAATATGTGACATAAGAATAAAAAGTTACTATCACATCCTGGAAGAACTCAAGAAAAATTAATTACATTTTGCAATGCTGAGTGTGTCGAGCAACTCTGTGTCACGATGCTTTCTTATTATGTTATGTGGAAAAGTTACACATAAAGTGTTTTAAGAACGCTATGAAAATTCTCGATTTAATATTGAGTGTAAAATAGTTGGCACTTTCTCACAGTCAGCTGAAAGCTAAGCCAATATTTCAGATACACATCATTCCCTCCAAGCTAAACTCTACTGACGAGATATCAATTCTAAAACGCTTCGTGAAGGATATAGGAAGTGTTTTAAAAACAAAAACTTGGTACAAATTCAACTAATTCTTCATATCTTTTACTTTGATCTCGTGTCATACTTTGTTCGTTAATCTTATTTGTGTTGGATTTTGTTACGTCATAAAAGTGCCACGACCAACTTTTAAAGATTTTACGCTAAATTGTTGAATCTAAATACGTCAATGAGCGACTTAATACTTTATATATAATTAGACTATATATTATTTTTCCCTTCTACTTATAATTTGTGAGCTTGAATTCATTAGGTAATATTATCTGTATACTATCTGTTATCTGTGCAGATTTCACAAGCAATGTAGTCATAGGGACATAACAATAATTCATGTGAAATAAATCGATCAGTCATGAACGGCTTAGCAGATGTGGACAGATTTACGCAGCAGCCCGGAATTTAATGCCAACATAGGCCTGCAACGGAAGCCTTCATATTTATGTTCTTAGACAATACTGGACATTTGTAATTGAAACTGCATCAATTCAAATGGATTTCAGCTATGTGTAGTCCTCTGTTCTGTTATCTATACTTTGTTATTTTAGTTAATATTTTATATTATGATAGCTGAATGAAAATGTATAATCACTTCTAAACAAAGAAGATCACTGATTAGTAATTGAAAGCCCTTCCAACCCTAGGTATCTGATCTACAAAATGTAAGCATATTTATATCAGTCTCTCAGTATCCATAACACAAGCTATAAATGGCTTCCCTTGGGGTAACCGGTTATAAATGTGTGCTGTTATTTATACCTATTGAACTTGTACATTTTGATACAAACTGATTTGAGATAAATTGATGGGTAATATATAGATTAGATGCCACTGACTCTACATATCCTAAATGATTGTCTTCCCCTTAAGTGTCAATTAATAGTAATCATCGCTGATCACCTTTGATACAATATTAATTACCAATTAACAATAATGACGTTAATTAAAACTTAAGTGCTGCTTAGGTGGTGCTTGCGTTAACTGCTAACTACATTTAGCTATGAATAACCACTATTATATATTTAAAACAACGACATTGATTAGACAACGTAAAATTAAATTGCATTTGAAAAAATTATTAAATTAATTTACATTGGCGGCGGTAAGCACTACTCTAAGTGACCCGCCTGCTCGTTTGCCCCCAGTCTCATAAAAAAAAATTCGTCAAATTGTTATAATGGTATTAAAGAACATAAGATAGCCGTAAAGAAAAATACATTTGAGCATATTAGCATATAGTTCACATAACTAACAACAAAATGTACAAAATTCATTCAAATTTAAGTATGGAACGAGCAGTCTTATCGGTTTCAGCTGTGTTAATTGAGGGACTCGTTCATTGTATAGATTTCCTAGTAAAAATGGACTACCGAATATACGAATTTTTAATTTCTTATTATTTGCCTAAAATCAATTGTTAAAATTAAAATTACAGGTATAATTTTTTCAGTAAATGATTTAGCACTTTCTTCATATGTAATGTAGCATACACACGTTCTATACGTATAACGAGAGCGCAGACATTTAATATAGTCCGCTTGTCGTAGATTTACATACAAAACAGTGCGCATGACCGCTGCACAGATAGCGTGGCATATCTAATCGAGTACCGACGGCTGTCAATCAACCCGTTGACAGGGGACAAGCACTCCGCATCATTTGCTACCGGAATTTATTTTATTGCTTCATGAAATAGCAAAAATGCGGCTCCATGTTACCTAAAGATTCACACTTTTATCGCAAATTTATTCTGAGAAAATACCGAATACTGAAATTGTTATGTTCCTCAGCATCCAGGCGAAAATGTCACCTATACTGAAATATTAATTAAGGACTATTCAAGATGTATTTCACAGCTTGAACATACAAGTTACATACATATTGGAATATACGCCTCAAATCGACAATGTTCGGATTTGAAATATATTTCTTAGTATGCAAGTGGAGGTCTGTGATCTCTGCCTACCCCAATGGGAAACGCCCGTTTCCCATTAAATATAAATAAAATAATATATTTAGACGGAAGCTCACAGAGTGTATGAAGCTAATACTCACAAAAGCCTAGCAGAAAACAATCGTAATCTTGGACTTCAGCGCGTTCGTAGCATTAATATCATTATTAGTAATTTATCAATCAGTTATGAGAACAAAACTTGAGTTTGTCAGTTTGATTGGTCACTCTAAGCGCGCACTATATTTAAGGGGTTTCTAAATCGAAGTGGAAAAGTCTTTTTGTATAAATTAATGTATTTATTATAATAATCAAGCAATTTTTCCTTTTTGCCCGCTAAGGATATGCGTCGTGCATATCATAATTTTTGTGTGAGTAACCGTAAAAAAGGTAATAATTATAAATGTAGTGCCCTATCGAACACTGTATCCAATTATACCGAGACCCGGTGGAAAGGCTATTTTATGTCACTAACTGAATTAGCAATACGGGAGCTGTAAAATTCCAAGAATAATTTATGACCGTCGGTCGGACATCTTTGCATGTATTTTATTCGATATTAACATTGTTAATTATAAGCCTATGTCTCATTTAACTTCAGCACTGACAAAAGAAGGTTGTTAATAATGAATATATCGTCGTCCAGAAAGTAGGGAAAGTTTTCTTAGTCTGACATTTGACAGTTGACACCTACCCAATAGCCTTTCCTATGTCTATAATTCATAGTTGTGAGGTGAAAAACAGAATAAAGAAAATATCTTATATCCAATAAACTTGTACGTATTCAACCTATCATATAGTACATACATTTATTATAGGTGTATAAATAGGTTTAGATATCTTGTTTATAATTCCATTAATGACGTTTAGGATTTAGAGATGACTTAGATTAACTTAATATTATTGATTTTTTCTTTTTAAATCAGTAATTTTTATTGATCATTGCAGATTAGCGAAAGTTCGACCAAGAACAAAACGATGTAGCAATTAAAATTCAAATAATTTAAAAGTACAGCTTTTTTCATTGAATTAGATAAGCACCGAAATATAATTTTCGGGAGTTCGATTTTAATATACGTTCAATTTAGTGGACCACCTGTATTCAAAGATTGCCCACGCATGCTATTTATCCTAGATTTGTTGATTTCATTAGACCCTACATTTATATTTAGTCAATTCATTTAAAATACAACGCTAAGTGCTCTTACACATATAAGTATAAATACATATTTAAATACCATATTGTTGTTACATAAAAGAGTAGAAATATTTTAAATAGGGGTTAATATTTCTGAATATGTATATTTTTTATTGACACTATACAAAGAACCTTAAACCCTTAATCCTTTATATTTGAAAGTTAGGCAATTGGACCCCTATTTTACATGTCTCTCAGTAAATTGTTTCATCGGAAGACAGAGAATCAAACAGACAGACCGTTGCTAGTTTGCTTAAATCTTTAACGGATATAAATCCACATATAAAACCCCGTTTGTGCAATGGTTATCGAACTGCAAAACAGAGTACCCAGAGTTCGATCCCCGGTATGAGTCGTGGCATATAAATTTATAAAAGTATATATGTAAGTATACTTTTATAAACTAAGATCGCCTTTTTATATTATTCCGTTTTCTTAATCATTTATTAGCATGTGGATAGTCATTGATACGCCGATATTTACTGCAAGGTACAAGTGCCCACGCGACGAGTGATGCGACCACCCTCGGCTAATGTCCAACACAGTACTTAAATCACGAATGCAACGTTGCCATTAATTCATTTATTAATTTTATGATGATCATAAAGGACGACTACATGTGGAACCAATATGGATCATTATTAGAGACATATTTATTGTTATATGCTGGTCATTTTCAATTAGTATTTACAATACTTTGTTTATGAGTAGACTCGTTGATTACATTATATAAGGATATTAAAATAGTTATCATCAAATGTGACGTTTAATATATCATGATTGTAAATATACACATCCGCGCAGATTAATTAAAAACGAAAATAAACCCCATTGTTCGTACATTTAATAGGCCACGAAGGAGTTATAAAATAAATTACTTTAATAAACTAATCGAGATAATGATCTAATCGTAAATAAAAGCACAACAAAATAGGAACACTGTCTTTTACAGCGAAGCGACGCGTAAGTATTCAGACGGGCATAAAACTCTTATACAAAATCAAAGTTTTAATGAGAAAAGCTGTATGCATTTATCATTCGAAATTTATAGGCGATAAATGTTTATATTGTCCCAATATGCGATGTTGAGATAATTGGATCCGGATTTTTTATGCCAATTTCTTTAATGAGTTTCAAAAATCGTTATAATTACTGTTGACATTATATAGTCTCAATACTTACTTTGAATGAAGTGAATTTTTTAAGATTGTATGGCAAAAATATTTATATGTTTAATAGACAATCATACATGATATATCCTTTAACCAAATGTTTATTTATTTATGTTATTCTTAACAAATTTATATATTATACATTTGTTTCAAGTGTCTATTCAGTGGTTTTTTATATTTGTTTAGCACAAAATGTATAACTTCTATATTTACTACACGTAATATCGGTAAGTACTAGCAGCGGCTCGCTTCTAATTTACTGATATCATGCAAGGTTGAATATCGTGGACGTGCAAGGAATATTTCTGCTGCAAACAGGGAAATAGATATGAGTTACACGAAAATGGGATAATTGGATATCTTGTGTTATTAACGTGTTCTATGTTTGTACAAGGAGATTAGATGCCATTATTTTACTTGGATGGGGTGTTGATTAAACTTATTGGGTGGGAATGCTGCTATGGATACAATGTGCGTAGGGGAAACGATAACTCTAGAATATACTGCAATTTTGGGATATGGACGATCAAGGTTGTAGATTTATGATTGGTGCTAATAAAATCAGAATGGTGAATAGAATACCCGAATGGTGGTTTGTGAGAATGAATTGACCCAAATCATATGGTATTCAAATTATCCTAATTGACACTTGACATTGCAACTTATTATAGATACAGATAAATAAACTCACGATAAGATTAAATTAATATTGTATTGTATGTAATGCAAGTTTCCCATATGAACAAATATCAGAATGTTTCCATATTAGCAGGATTATGATCCAAGGATTTAATATGGAAAGTGTGATCATTTCACATGACACTCCTGTCAACTTTCAGTCTGGCGTCATCACGAAGCGACGACATGATTTGATTTTTAATTTAAGGTGTTTTAATGTAAGAGATCTTGAACTATACAACAAATTACGATCAATGATTTGCTCTTTTATCCTGAAGATTTGTGGAATGCACACTAAATCATTGCCACAAATATATCAAGGATGCGGCACTTTTCAAAGGATCGAAGATGTGTTCCACGAAATGCTAATAAAATAAGGTTATCACTCCCTCGGCGCAATTAAAATATAACACAAGTCGAATGCTTCCTTTAACTTCAAAGAAAAAGGTGTAACGCTCACCCAAATAGCTCAGTATACGCCCTTTGGCTCGTTTAAATTACGCCTTAATTAGTGTCACGTCACTTTATAGTCAAAGGATAATCGAATTTTCGACAGCTTCTTCAGTGAGCTTCACAAATATTTGAGCAACCTGACTTGCGAAAAGCTTTTTGATTGGCATGTTTGATCCGTTAGTCTACAGAAGATTTAAATATGTGTCTTCATTTTTTTATCTTACGATTTGTTATAATTAACAGTAAAGAATTACTAATAAAATGTTGAAATTTTTATATAATTGTGGTGTATAATAAATTATAGTGAATTACAAAATTAAGCAACATAAATAATGGATTCGGGGGCAAAACATTTGCGTTGCCGAGGCAGCGAACTAAATATGATTAATACAAGAGGATTTATTATAATTTCATAAACGTACCCTAATGAAGGAACCCTAATAATTCTAAAGTACGCGACCAACATTCGTGTATGATAAACGTCTAGGTGACCTGTCTGCTCATTTTTCTGTATTATCAAACAAAACATTTCTGTTTTTCTTATCAAACATTATTTTTCAATATAAAACTTAATTTTTTTTCAGATTTTTTTTTATAATACAAAGCCATAGCCGTCAATGCATTGTATGACATTGATCTTTATAAATAATAAAAAGAGTAAGTAATATTATTTTGACCACTTTTTAGTATCAGATATCGATTCTTGTAACCGAAATATTTCACTCGATGGCTATTGTTAGCCTTCAGTATGTTTCAGTTTCTTTGTTCGTCACAATGAACTACAAAAGGCTGTGTTATTTCAAGGCATTTACTTAGGCTCATTTATGTAGCACTTTATTGAGACTAAAATTTTAACTTAATTTATACAATAAAGATCTTAAGGTTTCTTTCAAATTTTTATTACAAAATTATTTTCAATTGTTCGACGATTTTATTTTAGTAGAGTAAATATTTACATAGTCTGGTGTGGTAGTCTTAAAATAGTCATAATAGTGACAATAAACTGCGATTTAATCTGTTTTAAAGTATTTTATATAAAGACTATTATCTCAATGAACTGATGAAATATTGCTTGTGTTTAAAAGAAACATTCAAGATGTGTAAAATGTTTTTAAAATCGTACCTTGAATAAAAATTTAATATTTCAGTTGGCGTTGAAGATTTAAAGAACATTTATCTGATGCAAATAAGTTTGATACGCTGTATCTACCCTAAATTCTTATATTCATCGTATCTGATTTGCCTGTCTGTCCGGTGACGCGCTGACGTGCTGATTTGGTGAACAACCCGTCTAATTCGTCATTCGATGGAGACGTCTGCAGTATACGCTCGGTTGAAATTTGGCTCCTTCAAAATTTTTATTAAGGCTCTAGACACAGATCTGGTTCGTGGAATATAACTGATATTTCGGATGACTAAAAATTAGCTATACCTCTACATGGTTTTGTAGAAAATAGAATTCGTAGATTTACGAAAATTTTTTAATACGTCTTTTAATTAATAATATTATTGAGATATATGTGTTGAAAATGAGTTTATAAGATAAATAACATTAATCTATTTTGTATCTGTATATCAAAAATATTTTATAGCTCTTATAAATCCGTTTTATGTAAAGTACTCAATTATAACGGTGATTATACAACTCTGTAGAAACTGTAGTCAAAACATTATAATTCGACGGATTTATTAATTGGTTGTTGTATATCGTATATTGAGACGATATTCAGTTTGGTAAAGGCTTAAAGTATTTATTTTATTTCAATTCCGAGTCATGGATGCGTTAAATATTAAATTTGCCTGCATTTAATATGCAACAAAACAAATGATCATCGGATCGGTCAATGAATGCCTGCTCATTCGAAAAAAATTGACGAGGGTACATGCATTAACATACTTCAAAGCTCTTATCTAGACTTATATAATAAAGTTTAATAGATTGCTTGAACTCGCTATCATACAATTTTTTTTTTAGGTTAAATAGCAAATACTGTCTCAATGGGTCTGTATGGGTCTCTTAAGTAATATGAGTGAAACTCATCGAGAGACTTACTTTAAAATATACGATGGAACGGATATCCGGCTGGAGATTAAAATAGCCGGAGCCTTATATATAAATATATATTTGAAACTAGACAAAGATCTCTGAGAAATATGTGACAATATTGACAACATAACTTAAAACGGTAAGATGGGGGAGCAACATTAAGAAGGTAGCAAAGGCTGGAGCTCGCTCTTAGCGCAAAAAGCACATCATAAGATTTATCTCTCAAGTAGCCTTAGTCAAAATACTAGGAGAAAAAAGGGACATTGGAAAGAAGAGAATCACATTATGTAACTACACATTATAATGTAGATGAATTCGTTGACTCTGTCCATACATTTTTATACAGCTATTTTACTGAATCTTTATCTAAAAACGTTACCGCCAAGTAGAAATAAACAATCTTCTAAAATTTTTAAAATTAATACATCACGAAAATTAAAATAAAGCTTTAATGTTAGCGTTTAATATAAAACATTAAGAAATGTTTAAAATTTTAAATTATGAAAGAATTAAGTTAATTGGTAAGCACTTATTGAATAATGGTTAAACATCAATTGCACCTGCTTTTAATTTTAGACGAAAAATATTTTAAATGCGTTATATAATAAAAATGGCTTTAGTTTTTAGCGAAGTGTGATTCTTAAGTAAAAAATTCTTAGAGCCGGAGTGCGCTAGTAGTTTTCTATGTATAGCAATTTCTAGTAAATATAATCAAAATGCATATGCAAATGCAATTTTGGAGCACACAATCTACAGTTTGATTAAACTACCAAACATGTTTACTTAAAAGACAGGCTTTTCATACCTTAATGCATTTATTTCGTGGCGATAGTCTCGTAATTATTACAAGGGCTTGTGGAATGGAAGACAAATTGCCAATACACTCGATGCAACCTGCACTATAAGGCCGATAGATTAGTTCTTCGTTAACGCTAAATAGTATTGTAGTCATATACTCGTTATAAGTAAACCATGGCATTTCATCAGTTTTAGTAAGTTAGCGGATTGATTGTTAATGAAGTTGAAATGATGAAACTCTGATAATGATTATTTTGATTTATATATTTTTTTTAATGGGATAAACATGCAGGGTAATTGACATCTGTAACGCCTTAAGATATGTTGCGAGTGTTTGAGGGAATGGAAGGCTCTTTTCTTAAGGTACCAAGTTTGGATTGTACTTGGTATATGCATGTAATTAATAGTTGTTCTTTTCAAATATGATTGAATATTTTTTGAATAGTTAATTACGTTTTATTTATTTAATCTCCTTATCTTCGGTTTTACAGTGACTTAATACTAAAACGACAAGAAAAAAATAGTATTCTCACTTGTAAGCAAATATTTGTATACAATAAAAATCAAAATAAATAGCTTAGATTTTTTCTAACTACTTATAATAATGCAACCCTTGTGAAATCCGCAATTGACAGCAAAATAGATCCGACTAGAATGCAATCTCATTAAGACTGCGAAATATATAATGTATAGTGAAAATTAAGGAACAGTGAAAAAAATATTTTTTCTTTTACAGTAAATACACATTTCCACATGTACGCGTACATAATTAAACGTATACAAGCAAACGTATACGTAGAGATAGCATTACAAGTTGAAATAACATTGAATAATTTTGCGTGTTATTTTATACGTTAATGTATTCACGGCGTTATCACACGCTGGCATGAGGCCAATTAGTTTCGTTTAAAAATGAATAATTAATATCTGTCTGTTATATAGGTCGAGTTTTACCGTCGAATTCGTATAAATCTAGTGGCGTATTTTTTTTATTTTTGATCAATTGTAAGAAACCCAAGTGTAAGCGAAGAAGGTGGAGGTTTGCTAGATTAATATTGTCAACATATATATATATAGGCAGGTATTATTAGGTTTGATAATAAGATATTGTTTGTATGTTACACAGTACTTAATAACTTGCTACGAGTACATGCGTTTTGAAGCGAAATTCTGAAGTAGATCTTGGGCCTGAAGTTTTGTATACACGTTTAGTATGGATATGTTATTCTAAAGACATGGCGGTTAGACAAGTAATTTTTAATTCACTATACCCACAATATGGGTATAAAATAAAAGAGTTTGCTTTATATATTAAGAATTAATAACTTAGTGGGCTCTAACGCTTTAGTAAGAAGTATAGAAGGTCTCGAGCTATTATATACTTATCTATACTAATATATAAAATTGGAGTGTCTGTTTTTAATATTGAAATGACCGTTTTTTACTACATGCATATGAATATATATACGATACATACACCAAAAATACGTTTTTTTAATTTTTGTCTGTCTGTTTGTTCCTTTCTGGATCTGTTTTGTACGGGCTATTTCTGGATTGGCTAGACCGATGTATAAGGACTTATTTGATTGGTAGCTATGTAATAAGTTGAGAAGATAGTGCTAGTCTTTAATTAATCGTTGATAAAATAAAGGTGTTTTTGTTTTAATATTATATACTTTAAATGATTTATTGTTGATTTATGTTTACCGAGTCTTATTATAATCGGTCGAGTCATTAGAAAACCAATTGTATCAGTCTCTCGGCCGGACCGATCTACATTTCAATGTTTGACTGATATATTTTAGCATTTCACTTCAGGTAAAAATGAAATTCTAAACGTAATATAATAATATATCCCTAAAACTAATTAAAAACGATAAGTTTGATAAGGAAAAAGCTTAGTACATATCTCCCGGGGTGGTTTTTCGTTTTAAATAGCTTCTACGTTTCACTGACGAATGCTTCGCGTGTATCCTAGTGGAATAGCGAGTCGAGTTTTTGCTCGGTAGCGATTACGCTACGCCTTAGTGACTCCTGCCAGACAGTTTACTAGCTTTTAATAGCGTTTAGACGCTCCGCTGTTTTAAGTGGTTTAAATATGAAGTGTTGCTTGGTTGTTAGGGACGTTACATAGTCTGTCTTCAAGTTCACGTTCTTATCTGTACCATTTTTTTGGATTTAAATATTCATTGGTGCGAATTCAATACTTTTTGTGGAGGGTGGTCCATGTGTCTAGTATATTTATGCTATTATCTATATATATACATTTATGTGTTGTAAAAACAGAGAAAATTGTCAATTTTTGCATGTTATAATATGTACGGGTATTTAATTTATTTCAAAATGATAGGTATAACTAAATTACGCAAAATGCTATAATAATTCTGAATGCTTTTCTCAAAAATGTGATACTTCTATATGTTATGTATAAAATTCGTAACTAAACTACAGATATTGCGATTTGTATGAAATAATATTCTCAGTATGTTAAAATTTGTTTGCAATCTCAGAAAACCAAACACACCGACTCAGTCCAAGTTTATCTGAATATCGCTTGTGATCGCAATAAAACTGTCAAAAGATATATCGATATGACAGTTTTGATATCTCCATTAACTCGCATCGTCGTCAAAGATGTGAACAAAAAAATCGAACTAGGGTTTTGAACGCCAGAGTAACAAAGAAGGTTCTTTTCAAAACTTAAAACATATTTTCATATAGCTAGTGAAAATCAACTTATGTACTATCAATAGGTACACTATTGTTGGCCTGATCAGCCTAAAAGTTCTCAGTCATTATGCAGTAATGGAGACTAACGACGCATTCCCTTCTTTGTGAAAATAAGGTTTATAGACATCGGCCTATTTGTGATGTTCTAGGTATTGGCAAGAACTAAGAGTATGTTCAGTCGTCAATACATTTTGTTTTAAGTTGTAAAATCACATCAACATCATGTAGATGGCGTATCTGTAGGCTCGCTGTAGCCACGGATCCCGCGCGTTCATAAATTAAAAGCCGTCATATTTGTTTTTTAAAGGGTAAATAAAATTCCGACTGACGAAGCGTAAGTTTGCGCGGAACGGAACTTAATCAACAGTTTTATTCGGCGATTCCGCTGCCTTGATTTTGAGCGATCCTTCCCGAGAATCGAGTTCTTGATTTGAATATCTTTCGCTCGGCATTCGTTGACGCTGATTAAATTCAACTCGCTTGATCGTTTATATTACATCAAGCCTTTATTTTGTCATTGTTTTATTTTACTTTGCAATTTTCGAGATTTGTCGCTGCCAAATAGAATTTGGTTTTGTAATCATTTTTGTTTTGAGTTTTTGATGGCTTTCTTGTTCAGAATATTGATTTCGAAATGATGAAATGAGTGTTAATTTATGTTATCTAGTGCTTATCTTCTGATAAATGGACTAAATTCATAAAAAAAAACCTATTTAGCCTATTTAGATTTATCGATATTATGCTACTCGCATAAGAGTTTGAAAACCTTTTTTACAATCTTTGAAAGGGCGACAGTATTGGAAAACAGAGCCCAGTGGTTTACGCGTTCGCCTCTCGCGTTTGAATCACGGCTTTGAAATATTCTTTATTATATGATTGCAATTTATCACTCACTCATAAAATGGAGAAAATGTCATACAGATTTTTTTTAATCTGTCACATCCAAGAGTTGTAGAACCACTGTCTATTTTGAAAGCAGAGTATTCCAAGATAAGTGGGTGTCATCGACAGACTTTAAAAGTACCACACTCGTATGTAGCCTCTAATGTGTCCTCATCAAAGGTCCGTAGACGCGTCTGTCCGAATAATGGGTCAAGCGGTGGTGACCTCGACCCTTGTCAAGTACCACTCGATTAGCTTGACGGTTACACTAATTATTACATGGTCTAATTAGCCCACTCAACCACCGAACGTCAAGAGATAAAGCTCGTTGAATGATTTGACGTGCCGTTAATGTGCCATTTTGTTGTATATATTTTTGTGAAAAGTTTTCGTTGACATTTGGTTGGAATATTATGAAATCATAATTCTATTTTATTAAACTGCTGATGAGAATAGAAAATATCGTCATAATATAATATGAATATCTGCTGCCTAATTTTGATCTAATAATGAAAATAATTAGTTTAAGTTAAATTATATTAGATTAAGGAGAATACTGTACATTGTGTATGATTTATACCTACTCACTATTTGCGACCACAGCCAGTATCTCACCACACTAGTGCTTGCATCTAATCTGGTAACCTCTGTTTTGGCAGCCCCGCATGGCCACCATTCCACAAATTGTAAAGAAATATATAAACCTACAAGCGGTAACTAACAGGCATTAATAGTGAGTCAGTGAAAAATGTATGAGCATTACTAAAATCTCAAAGTTAGTTTCAAACTGGATTCAGTTAAAGTTAACGCGCCCTAATCGAAAGTTTATCTTCAAAGAATCGTTCACCTTCAACATTGTATTTGAAATTGAATTTTTCTCACGAAGAGTTTCCTCCTTATTGTTGGCTTGAAGATCGATCGTTATTTTTATCGCCAACACCTTTGCGGAGTCAAGTGGATTCTTGGTCACGTTTTAAAATATTTTAACAGTTGATTTCTATTTTTATTCGATGGAAGCATATGAAATTAATTATCATTTAAAACGCTGTGAATGTCGTGGTGTCAAGCTCATTTCTCAGCCATTATGAAAGAAATTATTAAATACAGTATTCTATATTGCAAGGCGAAAGGGTGTCTAATGAATTGTGATATAGGAGCTTTTACAAAGCGATATTTCATATAACAATTGTATCTTTTTCAACGAAATTTTGTTTTATATAGATGTCAATTCTAAAAAAGTTACAAGTTCTAACAACACATTAAAATTTTACTGACTTCCAGACTGTCATATATTCTTCATAACCCCGTACAATAAGTATAAAATGATTTTGTTTTAGTTGTAAGAATAAATCATTTCATTACGTTCACTTGTGTTTCAGTAGTAATAACCAATATTTCCAACAATATTAGTCGAGTATGATTTATCTCAGTTCGAGAAATTAAGTACCAGGTTAATATTGTCAGTTCGAGTACCTAACGGAACGACATTGCGCTTATTTCAATGTAACAGCATCAGATTATTGATCTGTAATTATTTGCTTTATTGCAAAATTGGCGCATAGATAAATATTTTTTATCTGTTAATATTTGCTTTGGAAAATTAGATCTATGTTCCAAATTCGAAATATGCCAAAGCAAAATCGAATACCTGCGTATTATAATCAGTACCACCTCCATAGTAACGCGTGTGTAACAACCCGTATGATATCATGTCCTTAAAAATCACGTCAAAAGTGCTCGATGTATAAATGATTATAATATATCGAATCTGGCCCTATTTGAATATTATATATATATATATATGAATCAGTGGTGCCGCTTATAAAATTTATTTGTGTAATTTGGCATCAAGAAATCATAGAGAAAAAGGATTTGATAATACTTAAAAGCAATTTCCACTATCCGTATGGAAATGCATAGCGCAGACTATAAAGGAAAAATTCCATGCGCCCACAAAGCCGAAATTGTTCGGGTCTTAAACCGCCAATGAGAGCTAGGTGTAGGAACTATGTACACATAGATGTTGACCAGCAACAAATATTTTTGCAACTATTTACATATTGGATATTGAGAACTTCTTAAGTTGAGGATAAAAATGGTCGTGTTAATTTTTAATTCGGAGTGAAGTGTGTAATGTTTTATTAAAATAACGTTTCCGTTTCAGACAAAAAAATAATTATTATATAGTATTAAGTATATTATTATATTAGGAACATTCGATATCAAAGATAATTTCTTTTTTGTTTGTAGTATTTTTAAAACAAATGAACCTGTACACTTATAAATTCGTTATGTAATATCGAAAATATTCCTTTTGCGTTGGTTATCTACTGGAACATAATGTATCCACGTTCTCGTGAATAACAAGGCCATTTAATGGAGTACCATACAATGTAGTGTAAACTAAATTGGTATCTCTAGTCGGGACGATCTCGTTAAATGTAACTTTTATGTCGCTGATTGAATTTATTTCAACTGGTAGAACACCATTTTAGGAATTGTACTTTGTGATAAATTGTCACTACTTGGGTGGTGCACGGAACTTTGAAGCGAATTATATATATAAGCTTCTCGCAATATAATTGTCCTCTAAATACATACAGTATTTGGTGAATCGAAATTGTTTAAACAACTCTTATCTCTATATATCAAATTACTTACAAACAGGTGATTTCTGATGAACTTTCGGCTCCCATACGTGCTGGTTTCGTTGTCGTCATTCCAAATTATCAACATAGGGAAGCCCGCTAAAACTCTTATATATTTTACAGCAAAATTTATAAATAACTTTACGAATACATGAGCTGTTAGTGTTTTCTCTTTTATATTGTGTACGTCCCTTCTACGCTTTTCCAGACCATATAAAACATTCCGAACACAGTCTCTATTCGATGGTATATTCTCATCTCGCAAATGATGACCTTACCAGGGAATCAACAACATTTAAAAGTATTTGGGCGTAATCTAGCTAAATTGTGCATAATTGCTCGTTTGGTTTGTCTTTGCGCCATTCGCGCTCTCCTTTTATCTTGCTTAGGGCTGCCATACGTTAGCATTTGAAGCTTAACGAGCCTCGGCTTGTGGGTTTTTGATTCGAGTTGAATTGTAGCATTCATACGTGTCGCACGTAAATCTAGTTAATTCTAATATACGCTCTTTTGCATTACACGGCCTAAGAGGGAGTAATCTGTAAATAGTAGTACAATTAATAATTACGGATTGTAATTTCTGATTGTTGGCGCGAATTATATACCCTTTTAGGTAAATTATACCCAGCAAATAATAAAATCTAAACGATACAATATTCCATGTATCCTAAAATTATTATGTATATATATATTAGCTGATCCGGCAAACGTTGTTTTGCCATACATACATGTAATTTTCAATTAATAAATAAAAATAAGGGTTGATCGTAGACGGGTGAAAATTGAAAATTTAGAATTGTGTGTATTTCTGTATGTTGGAACATAAAAGAAGGAACTTAAAATTTTGTCTAAAAAATTAAATTTAGGGGTGGACTACTCTTAACAATTAGGAGGATGAAAAATAGCTGTTGGCTGATTCTCAGACCTACTCAATACGCTCACAAAGTTTCATGAGAATCGGTCAAGCCGTTTCGGGGGAGTTCAAGTTCGAACCCCGTGACACGAGAATTTTATATATTAGAAGATCAAGATGGTATACTAATGCATGCAAGCGTCTGCCAGTGTATGTGTGAGTGTTGAGTATCATACGTAAATGAATAATAACAAAAGATATTAATCAATTTAAAATATTGCCTTATATGAATAACTCAACATTGAGCTGAATAAAATGAAATACCTCTATTCTATTTTAACTTAAAGAATAAAAATATCGTTCTCGTTGCGTATTCATCTATTAAAAACTTTGATTTTCATTTTCGAACATAAAACATTAATTGCATAATAAATTGTTTTATGTTTGATATGTTGAATAAATATAGTATCGAAGCAATTTGAGCATTTTTAGAGTGCTTTGAATTTGTAATAGATCGCTAAAAGTTTTCGTTTTTATTTAAAACGTTAGAACCATTTTATTTGATGGGTTTTGTTTTTATGACTCGCGAAATTTTTCGCAATATTTACACATTTAGGATAAACAGTAATTCAGCTCGAACCACTAAGCAGTTCCTAGGAAACAGACAAAATATTCAGTTTTATAAAAGTTATACACTAAAATTACATCCAATCCATCCATTTGTGTCCATTTCTTTAATATTTTTTGTAGTCTTGTGTTTGGAACATTTCAATGAGGGGATTGAGATTATTATTTATTATTTATTTATTTATTTAATTAATTCTTTATTACACATTTACAATATATAATAAATAGTTATATGATACAATATTAACAAGTAATTGTAAAGGGTTATTATTATTAAGATGTATAAATATACATCAAAACGAACTTACAACCTCGCAAGTAATGGAAATAATATAATAAATTCTTTTTGCGTAGAACAAAGACTAAATGCCAATTATTCCTATGAGAACTGCAAGACAATGAATTTTTATCATACAAACGCCTATTTGAAATTTTATATTAAAAAGGGGTGGACGACGAGCTTGCGGGAGTCTGTACTAAGTGGCGAAAGCCGTAGCTCTTAAACGTTTACTTTAGTGATTTTGATCCCGGTTCTTAAGGATCGAGTATTCACTTTTTAAAAGAATTGGAGATGACCAATTCCACAATTCGCTTTGCAAGGCAAGGAAAAATTCCTTTCATCGAGATGGTGCGGCTCGTGGCCGGACAACTCTGTGGAATAAGGCATTGTTCAACCCAGATAATTCAGAAATATGTTTAAAGGAACTTTTATTATGTTTAAATAAAAATATTTGATGCAGATACTATGGATCGTGTCTATACGATGTATTCTTTTTCCATAATTTGAATTCTACTAAATAACGATTGCCTTTGAAATTCTATATGGTTACGCCTGAAATGTGCTTTTGATGTTTCATTTCGTTAACAGCTACCGTTCGACAGCGACAGTGTTTAAATAAATTACCAATATTTTGTTATATAAGCCTATTAATTTCACGTACGCTCAAGTTATAAATATGATTGAAAAAGTGTTTGATAATAAAAATATAGAATAAAAAATGAAGATTTGCCACGGATATTTCTTGATGGAAGTGGTCCGTGGCGGTAAAATATTCCTAATTTTGAGTCATGTAATGTTTTTTTAATACTCACTCTTTGGAGAAGATTACAGAGTATATCTGTCGTTTTTAAACGCGTTAGGCCTAAAAACATCTATGGCGTGTGCTAATCAATAAGATATAACTACGCGCCGCGAAAAAAATATTAAAATTAAAATTCTTATAGGTTATATACCTATAAGAATATATTGTGTATAAGAATTTCAGATTTATATTACTTATATGTGCGAGTATCCAAAGGTTAGAAGTCGGTTTTTTTTTTCGGTGAACTGGTTCGGACATCTATGCCACTTAATAATCTCCATCCGAGCTTTTTTACTGATATAATAAAATATTATAAATAGGGTAATATATATATGTGAATGGTTCCCGTACAAGAAACGTGTGTTTTTTAATTAGAACTATTTATTTTTTAGATTAGCGCATCAAACAAATTCAGAATTGTAAGCTCTCATTATAATAGTACAAATACCAAATTAAAACAGAGCGAAGAATAATAAAATATGTATGCTTCTGAAGAAAGATGTTTAAATTATTTGAAATCGTTGTTTCTGTTTGAGTTGAGTCAGAACATAAAATATTACGTTGCAAGTCAAGGGTGCTGGACGATTTTGTCGCCACTACGGGACTCTTTACATCTTTTGTATAAGAATTAATATGCTTTGTTTCTAGTAAAATTAAAAATTTATATATTAACATATTTAATTAATTTTAATGCAATATTTTTACCTAAAAGAAACTTGGAAGATAAAATAATGGATATGCCTGTCGTATAGACAAGATGTTTCGTAATAGACAAGATGAGAGACTGTGGGAGAATTTGATAATTTGAAATGTTAAATGTCAAATCATGAATGATTTTGTGTCCTTAAGTTAGTGAGTAATACAATTTGTAACCAGACGACTGAAAATAACAATTTTAAGTGTATACATGAAATTATGCTGGTAATAGGCATGTACTTGAAACTTGTATTAAGAACTTTTTGAGGAAAGCAAACGCTTCGATTCGTCAAAATTAAATATAAATGAATGTATGGAGACCCAAAGATATCCACTCAAAGTTATTAAATTAAACTACAATAGACAACTCCGTTCATGGCTATCAACCTAATTGAAAACTACAGAGTGCTCGCCAACGTTTGACGTAAATTTTTAAAATTTATTTCCAAAGAAGAAAATTTATTATACTAGAAGCTCATAATAATATAAGTCATTGAAGTGGATAGAAATTTTGTATATCCAAAGAAAGTGTTTTATAATTGATTAGTAATATCAGAATTAATGTTTGTAATGCAGCAGTTGCCCCAAGGCACCAAGTTGCCGACGAACGAAGCTGGCTCTCTCTAAAAGTATGGTTATTGTCCGGATGTTAAATTATGTATATTTTATACGTATGTTTCTTTTTTTAATATTCGTTTTTTGACATTGTCATAGTAAATCTATTTAATTTTTAATGATAAAAGTCATTATATATATTTAATTTAATAAACCATATGACATTATCTTCATTGTAACTGTAATTTTGCATGATATGAAAGGTTTTTTAATTGATTTTTTTTTTTATTTATTTATATTCAGTTATATAAGCCAAAGTACAACTCTATATAATATATATAGATCACCTTGGGGTTTGCCGACAGTGTCAGGGGGAAATGTGTACTGATATTTTATCTCAATAAATGATCTTAGATTATTAGACCATCTTCGGGATCATAAAATTGAAGTTAATGCGTATCCCGTTCCGATTCCGATGATTAATCTCCAACGCATCATTTGTTTGATGTATCGTGATTGTGATAAATTAACTTATCCCACATTGTTTTAACAGACGTATAATTTTTAATCAATTTGCATCCAATGTCACGTGGCAGCCGTTATTTTCGAACACATTTCTCATTATTATTAATGACACTCGCAACTGCCAATGCTCTCATCGCATCTCATCAATTAACACGATTGTATGGATTATCGATAATTCGATGTTATTTTGATTCTATTAATCATGCCCTTGTACATTTAATACAAAATTGTATCATCGCTAGTTAAGCGATTACGAGCGCGAGTGCGTAATTGATATTGAGAAATTTCACTAATGTCTTTTAATTTGTTCTAATCAGATTAGCTGTTAATTGATCATCTTGTAAATGAATACGTATTTAATCGTATTGAGATACGTCGTATTCGTATATCGTAATTGAATTTAAATCCATCAGCGAAACTAGGCCGGCAGGGTCATTGCCCGTTTGACATAATTACTGCCGCACCGACTTTATTGTCACTTAATTGAAAATATATATATTATTCCGGTACACGCAGTATATTGGGTTCCAATTTTATTGTCTTTTTAATTTTGAACTCATAATTATTGTTGGGATGTTGTGTGTCAATCCCGCGTCAAATTAGTAAATGTATTTTTAAATTAAAATATACTGGTTTTTAATATCAATGGTCTCTATTACAGGAGATTAACATCAGGCTTAAAACCTTTTTTAGTCTTTATGTCTACAGAAAAGTATGTAATTAGCATACCTAATACGCGTTGGTTTCTTCGTCGATTTTTTCCTTTACAGTACGCGAAAGTTGAATTTGCGCCCAAAGTCATAGTCGGGTAATGAACGATACGGTTTGAAAGTCGATTTTTTAAATAATATTGGCAACTTTATTTAGTTTCATTTGTTTTCTATTGCTAATTGTTATTAAGGAATTCTGGGGAAGGAGATGTTTTCCTTGTTGATGAATTTAGCGAGGATGTTGGAGCGTTTTGATATGAAGGTTTTAAATGAAAAAATACTTATTACTTAAGAAATCAATTATGTTACCTTTATAAGAAGATTTTAAAGAAAACAATCCTTTAAGTAGGTACTAGAATAAAGATTAAAAAATGTTAATAATTAACAGAATGAAAAGTGTTATGAAGGCTTTTAAATCTCGCGGGAAGTGGAAAGGCGAAGCTCATTTAATTAAATGTTTAATTTGTTTGAGAAATTGATACCAAAGTATTACGTTTTTATTACTATTTACTTGGTCTATATTAAGTATATTAGTATTTAAATAATAAAAGCTTGGATAATTATTTTATTTTAATAGACGCTACTCGGTTACATACAGATTCAAATTGAACGTGGTATATGTACATTGTAGTATGAACTTAAGAAGAAGAAGGCTACGATTTGATCATAGAAAGCATATTATGCAGAAATAAATAATATTTTTGACCCATTTTAGTATTGCCTGATTCACGTTGAGTACAGATCACAGTTTTTACTTTCTACGCTCATTACATACCTCGCTTCCTCCACTTTCATTATATACATCATATACCCTTGACAACGATGGCTGTTTTTAAACTTTTTCTAGAAAATTCGAACGTCTTATCCAGAAAAGTACAAGCAGGTCTACTTACTTACCACCCACTTTGCTACAAATGCATTAAAGCGGATAGCTAATTTGAGATATTATAAGGGATTTTTCTATATTGTTTCAGTTCGCAACGGATACTCCTGTGTTCCAGTGGCACTGGCTGAGGGACTTGATATAAGGCTGGGCACTTCAATCACTGAGATATCCTATGGAGGGCCCGGAGTCACAGTTAAGGCTGTAAATCCTAGGGCGCCGGGGCAGACGCAAACATTTAAGGGTAATTTTTTCAATTCAACTATATATTGTTATTTCAGGAAACAAATCAGTATCTGTCAATATCTCAGTTTAAGCTGTAAAAAGTGACACCGTTTTATAGATAGCTGAAGTGTTTTATTTGAATCAACGATCCGAGGAATGACTGCGAATTGAAAATTTAATTTTCCCGAATCACGATAATAATTAATACGGTTGTAATAGCAGGAAACAGCTGTGCTTAAGTATTTTCAAATGTATGCGAACAAATTTGCCGCCTCGTCGCAGTTAAATTATGCACAATTGACAGTTACATATGGTGGTAATCTATAAACTGTCAATTGATTGCTGTATAATTTTTATTGTGAATATAATACGGCGGTTGTAGTTAGGTATTAATTTTAGAGCAATAGGATCCCTCGATAATAAGTAGTATTTATATTGTTGGTTTTATATATAGAATAACAGGAATATTTGTCGTCATGACGAAGTTCATTACCATTTTAATATAACAGGTGTTTTAATTTAATATGACAATGGAAATTCAATATTGTAAGGTTTTGCATAAAACTATTTCTGGGACAAATAAAGAATCCTGTTTTTTACTCTTATATATGTTTAATATTATTATGTGACACGAAATAATATGTTCCAACTTATTTAAAATAAAATCCTGTTAAATCACAATTCTGTTAACCTAAGTTAAGAACTAACTGTCTTACTGCTCCTATGATTTAGTTCAGATTTAATATTACTTTTTACATAGAAGTCACTACTTGTGACCTCTGCATAATTTAATGTCCCATTAATGTTTAACGCTCTGAAGATCCGCCGTAAAACAAAAATTAGATTTACGTAAAATATGGAGGCAATAGGGAGTCAGTGGTCATATTAAGGGACGCTATCAGAATTTACAAGAGAGAGCGCCTTGTAATTTTCTCTATCGTCGGCTTATTTGCAAGTCTAAATGGTTAATTTTACTTTGATGAGCCGAAAAAATACGTTCGGGTTACTTTACGAACAAATTTATATTGAAACCGTCGAGGTTGATGTAATTTTTCATAAATGAAGCTAAATCGTACATTTTTGTAATACTTTATGATGGCGTACACAATATGTAAGAGAAATGAAATAATAATATCACTTATTTACAAGGAATTACAACATACAAAAGAATCCCTGGCTTGTCAATAATGTTTGCAACGCTGGATTTCATGATTGATATACAGTGGGTTTTGCCATATTAAAAAATGAAACCATAAAGAATAAAATTCATTAAGCTTCATAAAAAAAAAACCGAAAGATGTCGTGGATGTATGTGTGTATTGTATGTGATCTTTTATTATTTGTACTTATTAGTAATTATTTATTAATAATTAAAAGCATCTCAAAATTCGACATGATTTTTGAGCTTTTAATCGTTATGTAGTAGCATTAAATGTAAGTTTTAGTTATACGGAGGTTTAATTCCTTATAAAATACATAACCAAAATATTAAATATACCGAGTTCTGTAAAATAGTCTAACATGAAGAGAAGCCGTGTTCAATTCAGTTGTAGTGTCACAAAGGAAAAACCTCACAATTAGAGTGAAGTGAGCTTTATTTGGCGTGTGTAGGCCGAAGCTTTGTTAGAACTTTTACGGCAATTGCGGCGCCTCAGGCATCTCTGGTTAGACATTGTATAGAGACATTTGATAGGCGGACAGTTTATCCGAAATAGCAGTTTTTAAGAAATTGCTGGGTTTTGAGGGCGATCAAAATAAACCTTTGAAATTTTTAATATATAGATTTATTTGGTCTGGTAAATGTACGTTTGTTGGCAAAAAGCATTCGATTGAGATTTAGGTACACATTTGGTAAGCGTCTTATATCGCAAATGTTTCGGGGTAAGAGATAAAGTGCACTATGCATAAAAAATAAGTCGATGCAATTCTATTTAACTGTCTCTTTTCAACCCATCTCAAACACGATCTTACAGAAAAGGACGACACAATATAAGTAAGAGTACCCTATGCATAGCTAAAAATGTAATGGTACTCTTAAGATATAATCAAACGATAAAAATGTAATATAATCTATTATAAACTTAAATAGTATTAAGCATAATCATTTATAAATCATTTTGTCAATCCATGGTGTCAGCTTTCTGCATACAAAGTTTTATTGAAATTCGCCAAACCATTACTTGTATATTGTTATACATAAATTGTATGTTTCCAGGTGACGTGGTCTTATGTACTCTACCGCTCGGTGTTCTCAAAGTGGCTGTGGCGAGCAATGGACAAAATCAGCAGAACTTTGTCCAGTTCGACCCGCCGTTGCCTGATTGGAAGGTAACTTAGGACCATAGTGTAACATAGTTATCTGTTTGCTCCCAGTTTCGCAACTGTTTGATGACAATGTTCGTAGCCTACACCGGTACTGTGTAACCCTCAGTAATAATTTATCACTAGTAGCTATAGTGATTGCGATCTCGACTATATAGTTGAGTTCATATACTTCGATCTGAATGATTAAACGAAATAGCATTGGATATTATAGATTGCCCGGCGCTGTGTAATATTGCTACTGGGGTAGCCATGTCCTTGTCAATTTAATATTTAAATTCTTTCACGATATTTGTAATCGTCTCCTATCCATCACAAGCTTTATACAGTCTGAAACAAACAGAATACTATAAAAACAATCATATGGATATATTTTTTTTGATGTTCAAACCAAATATGATTTCAATCTTCTAGGTGTCAGCTATCAAACGTCTAGGGTATGGAAATTTGAACAAAGTGGTTCTATGCTTTGAACGCATTTTCTGGGACCCCAGTGCTAATCTCTTCGGCCATGTTGGAACAACCACTGCAAGTAGAGGTAAGTTTAGATATTCAAAAATAACTCCACCCGCGAACTTTGCATCTTAGAATGAATAATAATTTAACATAATTGTATCAGCCAAGTCCTTAGGAGTAAATCCCTGCACCTTTAGTGTTTGACTATAGGTACATTCTTATATTGTATGTATGTTTTCAAGTTGTGTGTTGTATGTGTCTCGTTAGTGCCTTTTAAAACAGTATTTTTTTTGCGACGATAAATAATAAGTGTATGATTATACGGATAGCCAATATATGTTTCTATAAAACTACATTTTCAATTCTACACTTTTTATATTTTAATTACTTAAAATATGGAAAACATAATAAACGACGACGGAGTAGGTCAACAGTTCTTCAGTTTTAAAATCAACCGAACAGCCATTGATTGTTATTTTTACAAGTGTTTTAAAATACAGATGCAACAAAATATACGTTTGTAAAACAACGTTCCAATAGCTTCACAGACTCTATAAAAATCTACAAAGATAATACGATCTTAAAAAAACGTATTATTTTTTAATACATAAAACTAAATAAATATGATCGACCGTAGCAATAAAATCTACTCGCATTGCGTGAATAATTTCCGATAGTTATAATATTCAGCGACAGGTAGCAAAATATATCAATATGAAACTACGCCCAAAAACCACAAATTAACCCACACATCTCGACTCCCCAAGGATGCCACTCGTAAATTATTTCGGTGTAAATAGTGTAAAACGTAGAAACAGCGGTGGTCGACGTGATAACGAATTAAAAGCTGAATAATTTAACGCCAACGCAACCCTGAGGGGAGCTGGTGATAAATCACTACTGGGACAAGACACTTTTACGTTATGCTTTGGTACACCTCTTTGTGTTCGCCTTACTTTTTTAAATACGAGACAAGACACATTTTATTGGATACGAAAGATCTTGCAATATATACCTATATAGGATAATATTTACCTAATTGTATGTTTAAATAATTATCAACGTAAGACTTTTCTATGGTTGACACACTGATAAAATATACAAGTTTTAAAATAAATACATGAAAAGAGGAAAAAGAAGTTGCGGAATCGACTTAGGGACCTTCAAGAAAAGCGTATAGACAGGCTCAAGACCGGCCGGCTGGCGAGTGTCCATGGGCGCCGGTATAACGTACGATCAGGTGAGCCTCCTGCCCTCCCCCTGTTATAAAAAAAACCTCCAGACGATCATCCTCATCACACAAATGTTGTTCTTACCGGGATTTGAACTTGGGAGTCCCTCTTGTGAATTATAAATTTTAATCGAATAAATTGTATTTACCAGAAAGCGTAATAAAAGTTGCAGTAAATATTGTAACAAATTGCAAACATTACTTATGTTTGGCTAACAATAAAATAATTTATACTTTACGTCTAGGACCTATGAGTTTTTAACATCTTCTTATCTATCGAAACAAACACGATCTTCCAATTAAGCTCAATTAATCAATAATAGTCATTTGTTATACTATGCTATTTCATAGTAACTAGTACGTATGATCGAGTGGAATTTTGATATACTTCGACTTAGTATACGCAAAAGCTCGTTACGTTGTTTTTACTATCATGTTTTCAGATGTGATCACACCACAATCCGAGCAAGTTTGTTTGGATGTTGTTTTTCGAAAATACAAGGTTTTCGGGCGTTTGCGTTGAGTATCTGATTGTATGTTGTATAACGAATAATGTGGGAATTGACAGTAGGACAAGATTTTGAATGATTACAGCTTTGATAGCATCTCAAAAATTTTGTAGACAGGAAAATTCCTTAGTCCTGTTTAACTGAACAAAACTTATATCGTAAGTATTGACATTAATGTCAAAACTTACTTGAATAGTCGCACCTGTTTCATATATGGGTAACGTAAGATTTAAACTAAAAAAATCTACATTTGTCATTTACCTTCCAGGTCCAAGGGTTAGGTTAGCACGTCTCTTGGTGCCTCGCATGCTCGTTTGCCTCGTATCTGAAATAAAATGCATATTGTTTTTAAATATAAAGTAAAAAAATGGATATTTATATGTGTCAAAATACAATACAGTTGGTGTAACGTTTTTTGAAGAAATGTATTTCTTTAAAGTACATTGAAATCCACAAATTCCTAAATGATTATAATCAAAAGCTGATATTCATCCACAAGCTAAACTTGTCAAATATGTCTAAATTGGTAGGAACTCTCTATGCGAGACGCTAGAGCGATAATTTGATATCCGTGTAGTTGGACCTTACTGGCTAGTTGGAGAACCACCTGCCTGCAATAAGATACTTGGATGCAAATTAAAAACCAACAATACATAACCTAAATATATATTCTAATTAACATTTGAGAGTCTGCTGTTTGAGTTTTAAATACTTCCCCTTTTCCATTACACGCTGCTAAGAGAGGTTTATAAGTTTTAAGCTTGCGTCGAAGCCTGAAAAGGGTTGATCGTAACAGACTTAGATTAGACTTATAAGACTTTTAGATTACATAAGTTAGGTATCCTATGGATCAAATTGGAATGAAAGTTTAGTTTAGTTTTTAGTTAGGATTTGGTTTATATGCAGAACTTATTTCGCCCTTACTCCATGGCAAATGAGCGACGCCCTTTATATAAAAAAAGTCCACGTTAGGCTAAGTTTATGAACACGTTATCACTCAGACATAAAGATGCCTGATTGCTTAACTTGCTGACTGCTTTAAAAGATAATTTATCATAGATTCCTAATTGTGTAATTCTTAAGTTATATAATCAAGGAACTAAATAAATTGATATAACTTTTTAACTCAATTAAAATATACATTATTAGATTTACTTATTTTTTTATCCTTACAGTATAATTCCACCTTTGATAGATTGATATATTTTTAGGTGAGTTATTCCTCTTCTGGAACC
Organism: Pontia daplidice; assembly: GCA_963693355.1. Lineage (NCBI taxonomy): Eukaryota > Metazoa > Arthropoda > Insecta > Lepidoptera > Pieridae > Pontia > Pontia daplidice. Next base: position 294,670 of record CAVNZL010000084.1, read on the forward strand.
TATACAGTGCCCCGGTTTTGTTAGCACTCGTCGCTGGGGAGGCAGCCGCAGTGATGGAGAACGTCACCGATGATGTCATCGTTGGTCGCTGCATCGCCGTGCTGAAGAGTATCTTTGGTCACGCTGCTGTACCACAACCTAAGGAATGTGTGGTCACTAGGTACGTTGTTTGCGTTTTAATTTTATACGTTATCTTAAATAATTTATTATTCATATACAATAGAGTTGATTTTTGAATAATTACAAATTTTCATTTTGAATGTAAAATTTTCATGCATGTAGCAGTACAAGAGTTTTTTAATTACCTGTGCTGTACGTACGTTGTACTTGATATTATTTTGTTGCGAAACTATTTGATTATAGGATATAATACTACGATATTTACTAAGATAAGCGATAAGTCAAATGCAATCAAGAATAATTTGATACATATTGAAATACTTAGCTGCTGAATGTCATATTCTTTGGGTGAATAGTAATACCAAGTTGATATTGAGAGCTTCGCAAGAGTTTGGCGGAGGTCTTGCAGAAAACGAAACAAATGAAACAATTTTGTTGGTAATCGGATTTATTAATAAAAATGGAGACTACAAATCATGTTCTTAAAAAAAAGGTGGGGTGGCAACGACGAAAAAATCAGCACAAACTTTTCATTCTACGCGTAGTATCTTACATCCCATCATAGAAACAAATACTCACTTTGGTTTTTTAACATCCGTAGAGATTTTATAATTGTCATAAGTCGGCGTTTTAAATCGATAGCTGTATATTATAAATATTCGATTAATATCTTTTTTTTATAATTTTAATCGACAAATTAACACTGTATATGAAAAAACAAAACCATCGTTTTATAATAAGACTTCATAACCTTGCCATTCAAATAGGATATATTTATTTTCCTATAATAAACATCTTGGAAACCCTCCATAATGTATGACGTTGCAAGAATAGCTTTATGTATGTTTTCGTATGCGGATCGCAATTCGAGCGCATTGTGCGAGCGACATAAAGTAGAGCTTTGTATATTTGCGTCTACGCAATTGTGTGGTAATCGCATCGTTCGACACATACTTTATGTGAACGGATTCCATTTGACTTTGTCAAGTATTTTGAACTAGGGCTTAGCCTTTACTTAATATAATTTCAGTATAATATATTTTTCAAGGTCCCTTTATTGCTTTCATTGCGAGTCTATGTAGCTTTTCTTCCTTTAGAGGCTAAATACTTTTTTGCCTTGCTAGCTATGGTTCCCAACGTCGCCTCCGTAGAGAAACATACAATGTTTGTACTACAAATGTTTAATGAAAATAAAGAAATTAATTTTCGAAAATATACTAAAGGTTCAATTTTTATATGGAATGAACAATTTCTTTAAGAATATTATTTTTTTCGAAAAAGGTTCCTTTTCGGCAACGTCGGTAATATTTTTTTAAGGGTTTCTTTCCGCGCTATTTTTAATATATATTTTTTTTAACTAACATTAATTCAATTATAATTAAACTAATTGTATTTTCAGATGGCGCGCAGACCCCTTCGCTCGCGGCTCCTACAGTTTCGTAGCTGTGGGTTCGTCTGGTGCCGACTATGACCTGTTAGCAGCACCTGTGCCTGACGCTTCTGGGGAGAATAGACTGTTCTTTGCTGGTGAGTGGTTTGAAATTGATCAGTCAAGACCACCGACGAATCCGACGACTCGGAGGATGCAAAATTTAATCACACAAATAGTAGTAGTAGAAAAGTATATATTATGGTATTTTTTTTACTAAGACATGATTTATAAAAACATAATCTATTCCATCGATAACTTAGTACAGATAGTGAAGTGAATTTTAGTGATGTTAAATTAATTTGTAATGCATCCATAAAATATCGTAGGTGAACACACAATGCGGAACTATCCAGCGACGGTTCACGGGGCATTCCTTTCGGGTCTTCGCGAGGCTGGTCGCCTTGCTGATCTCCTGGTGCCCCTTCCACCAGTCACAAATGCTACAGTGGCTGCAGCTACGGCTAATATCCATAACTAATAAGTACTAAGTAAGCGAAGTGTTTTTTAGTTTAAAAGCCGATTTTAGTTAATAATTGTAAAGGTAAATTTTTACCGAATATTTCCTGCCAATTGGTTTTGTTTATTCAAAAAGAATATAAATGTAAGAAATTAAATGAATATTTGATGTTTGATGATTTTTTTGTATGTTTGACATATTTGGATGCAATATCATTTCAGTGATATTTAAAGTGTTCGATTAATTGAAATGAAAAAATTGGTATGAAACAATCGGTGTTTATAATTGTAATGTTCACGACATTTGCATGCGTGTTGTACGTCGAATAAATATTTTTGATAATTTTCGGGTTTTATTTGTTCTATATATACTAGGAAAATAGGGATAGGGTTAAAGACGTTGGTTTGGCTTGGTTGGCTTTCCAGATGTGTCGTCCCTTGTGAGTTCCATCCAAAAGCAGTAAGTTACGATTATGAAATTTATACCGACATAAAAATGGAGGTTATACGTTTGACTATTGAATTTGTTGATGTTGATTTTTTTTATTCGTGGTGAGAATTTAAATATTCGGGATTCTAATTTAGGTTTACAAATTCTCGGAAACTAAAAGTCATATAGTGATGACATTTGATATATTGTATCTTTCTAGCATTTGATATATGTAAGGAACAGTCAAAATTCATAATTGATTTAATTTTTTGGGTGTTTCCGATAAAATTTAAGATAAGTAGCCACTTAGTCAAAGCAAAAACATAAAAACAGTCTGTAAAGTAAACTCTATCTGAATAACGAAATTCTTATAACAAAACGGCCCAACTGGGAATTAATTGGACAATTAGACGCCGAACAAACACCTGCCTGCCTCCACCTGTTTAAAACTTAGAGGAAGCTTTATAGAATTTACTCTGCTATATTTTAAGGAAACTGTAGGCTCACTAAGATTGTTATCTCTCTAGATTCACCAATCAAGTAAAATTATTGATTACAATTATAACATGACACATTTTAATAACTTAGTTTATGCGAGAACATATTTTCACGTAATGATTAGGTCTTAGGTATTGTATAATGGCATCACGATACGAATTTACACAGGATCATTTTATAGTCTAAGCAAAGTTAATAAATATATATAATATAGTCTAAACAAGATAAATACAAAAGGTAAATAATGACAAATAGCTTTTATTAGTAATTAAATCCTTATTGGTTCAAATTGCAGGACGTCCCTAATTAAAGTGGTTTAATAAAACATGTATTTTATAAGCTTTCTTTTTTAATGACTTACGAGGCGTGGTTGAAGGATTTATGTCCCTTTTTAATTACTTTCCAAATTATTTTTCAAGTTCAGAGCCCACGGTTAATTGAAAACTGAATTATATTGACGTATCTCAATCATAGTTTGCATTGAACTGAATATATTACTATACTCCGTGGCTTCACACGCGAGCCTGCGTAAGGTTTATTGTTTCGAAAGGGTGAAAACGGAGAATTTTGTCAGGTTGTATCTCTCGTCTTTAACCATGATAGATTTTGTTCTGTTGATTCTGTTGTGCTTGTAAATACTAAAAAGCATAAATTATTTTTTATGGGTGATCCCATACATCAAGCGGGATTTCTTTACTTTTCCTTAATAAATGGTAGGGAACTTTACGTGCGCGTGTTTGACTCACACTTACTCTCACTCTGTTTGTAAATGTAGCCGCTGTTTGGTCCTCTACTACAGTATAGACTACCGCACATACCGACTATCGCAATATAATATTGTTAAGGATTAGTATGTGATTTAATTTTCAATTTATTACTTCACTAAGCCTCTCTTGACCGAGCGTATATTAATATTTATTAACAATAATGAAACAATAGTGAATTTTTTGCATTGATTGGTCAATGTTGCGTCTCCTATATACCTAACATTTTGCAAGAATCATCAGTGCATATTACAGAATTGCCCTACTGATGTTGCTAAACTTTGTAATAGTGTTCATCGCATAGTAAAGGATTCTCTAGTGCTAGTCTACTATTTATATCATATTCTTCGACGTGCTAGCCCTATGCATATGTATATAAATATGTATATAATATAATATATTTATAAATATGTGATAATGATCTCTTAATTAACGCGGGTGGTATCATCATATTTTAATAATCTGTGCATTTATAGATTGTGTAGTATGTGTTATCTAAGATGTAGAGAAATATTCAGTAAGTTTTTGCTTTGTTTAGTTGGAATTTTTTTCTTATAAAATAATTTGAGGTCAGCTTCGTTGTCCTAGACATTCTAATTACATACACATCAATAATTAGTGAGTTTTATAATCCCCCAAAGGTCATTAATCAAACTATCACGGGGCATTAAATATTCTAACAACTTAATTTAGAATTACCGCGTCAGAAACTCCTAATAAATCTTACTAACATAGTATAGTTTTCATCTGTGTGATATTGAGCTCTATAGATATAACAATAGAAATCTTATTTGATAAAATACGTTTTATGGATTTTGTTAAACACATAGATACGTTACTAGATCCCGCCCCTTGATTAGTTCGTCAGATAATACCGACCATTTTTAATTCATTGTTATATTACAGCAATTATAAGCTGACCTTGGTGTACGAGAAAGAAATCTTATGTACAATCAATGTTTTCTGTAAGAAAAAGATATGAACTTAATACATTTTTTTCTTGTTTCAAGTGAAAAACGTCGTTTGAATGTAAATTTAATTTATTATAATAGTCACTTACCTGGTTGAGTAAGGAAGTGTCAATAAATATTCAAATTAAATAGTCGAATTAAATTACCGATATTTAATATTACGACTTTCATTGTATACGTTCCCGTAGTTCTATATAAAATGATTATTATTTATTAAAATAACAACATAAAACACATTGATTGATTTATTTATAGAAGACAATTTTATTTTTTTATTTTTTGAGTAATGTATAACTTGATCTTTGATGTATAATTACATAATGATCAATATGAATATCCTTATGTTTGTAAAATAGGGGTTAACTGGTACATAAAAACTATTGTCGATATATTAATTGAGCAATACTTGTTAACGAAAACGAGGTTTAAAAACATTTTTTAGATAACTTTTATTAACTTTAACAATTTTTTAATCTGATGTCCATTGCATTGTGATAAAATATTGAAACTGGAAAAGTTAATTTTCCTTTTGATGGTAGAGATCCATGACTTGTATTGATAAGTTGTTAATTACTATAATATCTAGTGTTATATATAACTTAGTGAGCTTGGAAAGCTCTCTACATCCATTACCATGATTATTAATTAGTGACAGGATAGTCTGTGGGAGGCTCTATTGAGTGTAACTTGAGTGCTTGCATACAGGCTTTTGATATTACGTAGCCTTATAAGGATAATATCACTATGAATAGATTTGCTTGCCAATAATGCCGAAAATCTCGCTGATTAAAATAATTTGGAACTTAAAAGCACAAATTAATAAAATCCCTGCCATCTTGAAATTTATCGAGGAACTAAATCCAGAACAGATGTATTGGATGTCACTGCGCACTTTTACTAGCGCCATCTATGCAGCGTTATAAGGATTGCTTATGTCGAAAGAATACGACTGTATAAAAAATATGGACATACATCCTAAGTACATCCATGGTAAGCATGAGTGAAGCCTGCCAAGGAGTTTTTATTTGTAAGTTTAGGTTAAGGTAGTTTTTAAGTATGTTTGGCTTTAGGCTGTTTTTAATCTTTACTGTAATATTGATATCCAAAAGCGTATTTCTGCCATCTATTACATTACTGTGAAGCTAAAATTAACAACGTCACCAGGTGGCACTAGTGAACGGTGTCACTGCGCACCTTTGTTCAAGGGCCTTTTTGCAATAAAATATGTTGCGACGTTGCTTCACTACATAATAGATGTCGCTGAATACAATTTTAATACGCAACAAAGTAATTTGTTTACTATGCTTAAGCTATAAAGGAAAGCTTAACATATTCTTATAAAGTAATTGGATTATTTCTAACGTATTCTTCGAAAAACTATTGAACTAACTGGAGGAAAGAAAAGGAAAAATATTTATTATCTTGTAACTGAGTTGAGACGATTTCTGTAAGCGGTTATTTGGTTAAGTTTTCAATGTGAACAATATTTTCCTGCAACAAATGTTTAATAGGATCTTTTAAAAAACTGCTAGTAAGTAAGTAATTTAAATTTTTCTTGTGATCTCTTTGAAGCGCCCTTCTGTGTCCATCAATTGTTGTATACGATACACAAATTCGAACTACGAGAAAAGTATAAGAATACTTCTGTAATGTATAATAACTCTGAATTAACATTTTTTTATCACGACAAACCGATTGTAACTGATGTTATATGACACCGCTAGGAAAGTGTCGCTAGTGCATTCTCAGTGTTTTTATAATTTCTTTTATAACGTCTGGGCTAAAAGCTATGCTTAGAAAATTATTTTATTATAGTAATAATTTTTAAAATTAAGTAATCATTACAAAGACAAGCGTACGTTTTTCTGATTGTCCTCATTATAGAAACACAAATACGAAATCATAACCCACTAATCCTTATAAACAAGTTAATTTATCACCGCGACAGGCCCTATTCTTTCTCCAAACAATAGTGAAATGGCCCATGATCAGGTAGGTCGAATGTCAAGGTAATATGATTTATCTCTTGAGTGACAAGCTATTACTACATCCAGCGAACCAAAATTTATAGCCTTTATAAAGTCTGGCACAGGAATGAAAAGTCATATAAATTGCGGACTCAGACGCGTTCATGGTTCACGTAAGCAAAACAGCACTTGTAGCGATGACGCTGCTAGCAATTGCTATTATCGTCACCATATTAATTGCGAACGCGCGATCGGACGCTGATACGAATCCAGAAAGAGTCGGAATCAAGGACTTAATAACGAAAGTTGTAAAAGAGCAAAGCCAAAAGGTTAACGATTTACTCATCAAGATACATACGAACGCGCAAAGAATATTGCAGAAGTTGAGAATGTTAAATGAAAACCCTGTCTTAAATACACCATCAGAAAAGAAAGAAGGCAGATATTATGGCCCGAGGTTCCAGATAGAACCCACAGATACTGGCTTGAGAGACGCAACTGAAAAATCTAAAAGCTTCAACAGCCATTTCACTACGAGTGGATACGGTATAAGCGGGACTGCTTATGGCGGTGCGACCTACCACCATCATTCGATCGGTTTCGATCCATTGAATATCGTGCTTTCCATGTCACTACTGTCATTCTTATTCCAAGCATTACAAGGTCTATTGGCGCATACTCGACTCCCCACCCCTGTGATAGAAGCCAAAAGCTTGGACCCTGTAGAGAAATTTGTCAAAAAACTTCGAGAAAAGAAAGGGAAGAAATACTGGAATAAATATATTTGAAAGACTGATCAAAATACATAAAACTATTTACTAAGCGTGTTTCGGTGTCGTTAAGCTTGCACAGTGTTTAATTGTTGGAGCGTAATTAGAGCATCGTCTAAATTAAGAGCAATTTCGAAATTTCGTTTGCTCCAATTCCCTACTACTTACTGTAATTACAGTTCATGTCGCGGCATATTATTTTCATTTATTTCTTTTATGAGTCGTCAAGCTAAATTAGAATGCATGAAGACTTGCTCGCTAATGTTCTTGTAATTGGGTGAAGTGTTTTTACGACATGTTGTTTTTATAATATTAAAACCGGCACGGGACTGAAGCTAAATTAACACTTACAGTACAGATAAAAGTAGGGTCCGATTGTACTATGCTTCGTATGGCCAGTTGCCTTAATGCAGTTAGAGTTGGGCTATTAAAAACTATGAATGTGTCGCATAAATATTACGACTCATAAATGACAAGGTTAAAAATAAGTTATACTTCTGACATTACTGATCATTTTGCTATGAAACACATGATTTTCGAATAGACTGATGATATAGTTATTCAAATCTCATATCTAGAACTACTTTCGATTTCTATTACCCGAGTTTTGTATCTCATGGGTTCTGTCGACTCTGATATATTGGATATGTTTACCAGTATTAAACTAATTTAAATTTTGTATTATATTTCATTTCACACGATGCCTTCGATTTCTCTTCCATAATAAGATAAAGGCGTATTTAGTTCTCTCTATATATTAAATTTATGCTGCCATGTTTAGGATTGTTCCAGTTAATCCCAACAAGAGTAGGGTAAGCTTAATGTGAATTTAAGATAAAACAAGCAGTGTCCGATATTTTTAACGAAGTTTTTAATTTAAATTTTGAGCATTTTAGTGTTGGCTTAGGAAGGGTTTTCGTAAAAATCCCCGTTTTATCCTCGGTCGGATAATAGACATGCCGGAGGGAGATGCACTATGCCAACCACGATTAACGTTTCTATAGTACTTTTGGAAAATTAGTGCTTTTAATTTACAGTTATTGAAAAGTGATAAAATTTTAGTCGTAAAAGCAAATCATATTAATTTTATTGTTTCGTTTTGATATTTTTAAATTAAGAATTGGCATTAATTTTCAAAATTGCAAAAATGTATTAGTATGTCCACGTAAACGTAAATAATTTTTCATGTGAAAACAATATAATGCCATTTATAGATAATATAAAGTTATTAAAAATATCTTAAAATATTCATACTCATATTTTTTTTTTCAATTCATAATTCATATCATTATAAGTAAATACTGTAAAAAAAAGTTGCAAGCTGTACTCTCCTTTAATTGGAGATGCACGCGGAATGATAAGTGTGTAGTGTTGTGTGTTGTCTTCGTTGGAGTTTCACAATAAAAAATAAAACAAAATAAATATGACTTATTGTAAAAGTTATTTCAAGAATAACATGATACATATAATCATTAACTCTAGTAAGGATTCAAAAGTTTTTACAATTTGGTTTTTCTTATACTTGAAGGTAAACCGTAAAGTAAAAATGTAAAAAGTAAACCGAAACATTGACAGCCGCCTGATTCCGAAACATTCCGAAAAGAAATGAAACGAACGTCACCCCAATAGTTGTGCTAAGCCCACTGACGGAGGTTAATGCATCACGCCACGATGCTGCGGATTTGGGATTCTGCATAAACTATTCACAGATGAGGGCTCATGTTTGTAGAAAATTTCACATTGTATGCAAAAATCCTTCTACAATGTAAGATTCATACCTAAATCTTACTTAGTCGGAAATGAGGCGAGAAATATTTTTCTTCTCAAGCCATTATAATGTTCATTTGCAGTATGTTTCATTTATAATATGATTAAATAATGATTCAGTTATGTCAGTTTCTTTCATGATGAAGAAGAAAAAACAAAATGACAATTATGTCAAGTGTTATTCTTTTTCTAACGAACTTGTTCTTCGCCTGACAAAATTAGAAAACAAAATAATTATAATAAACATTGCAGTAAACTTAATTTAAGGCGTTTTAAATTGCGTACACGCAGGAGACTACTTTAGTCCAGCATTCTTACGCATTATTCCAATTTATTGCTGATTCTTTAAAACAGTACCAGTTAAAAACCGCGCCAAAACTATACATCATTATTCGAGCTCGGTCCATCCTTACTTTTAAGATATAAGTATATTTTATGGAAGCATGTTTTACGATAGCGGCCTCCTCCAAGGATCTCCAGATCTTGTTTCCATACCATAGATACACTCAGTTATCCGTAAACCTGGTTTTGTTCTTGTTTTTCTTCCTTTCCTAACCTGGTGTTGTTCTTTTATTTTATTATTAAAAATACTTATTTACATATTATTATTCATTTCACATATAAAATACTAGATGATTTATGAAGAAATGTTGATTTATTTCTGTGAAACTGTTGTGATAAAAAAAATAATCTAATTAAATTTGATTATTTTGTGTTGTCCATGTTTAATTATAGTTTCAAAAGTCCCGTAAACTGTCAACGTCAAATCATTTCCGCTTTATTAGAAGGAGCCGATACAATAGCTAACCCTTTTATTCAAATGTTACAATAAATTCTATGCTTTGTAAATTAAAAAAAAAACACGCTCACTGTCAAAAACTGCGACATTACATGTCTTATTTTAATCAGCTGTTAAGCGGCTTTGTCAATCTGACAGTTGGGTGACAGATTAAAAGATGAAACCTTTAGCTATTATCTTGTGTGAATGTTAGGAAAGGGATTAAAGCAGGTAAGAAGCTTTGCAAATTGGACTACCAACGTCGCTTTCGTCGAATCCAAATTGTAGATTAAATTTATTGAATTATCTCAACTTTTTGTCAAATTAATAGATTTTACAGTATTAATTTAATTTTGCTAAATATTGTTAACTAGTCATTTTTATAGATTTTTGTGAGTAAACAAAATGTAACACATATTTAAAGTTTGGTTTGTCTGTTAATAGATTATATCAGGTGACCTGAGGTTTTAGATGAGTAATATCTTTAATTTAGAACGTGTTCCTCTTCATGCGCATAAACTACCTTGTCGGATCCGATATTTTCAGTTTCGTCCACACGAACCTTCTCACCCTGACAAACTCGTAAAGATATTGTATGATCAAGCAACGCAAGACCGCAAAGATGTGTGATCTCGAAATTTTTAAAAGCCTTTCTTCGCAACAGCCTACGACGCTTCGGCTGTTGACAAGCAAGTTCAAACTGGCATTACCGATTCTTAGTGCGGAGTTAGTTTATAACTTAAGGCATCGTTCTCACAGACTATTTCTATTACTGTTATGTTACGTTTACCAACATTATAAAACTGAAGATTTAAATAAAATCAGATATACAGTGTTTATATTAAATGTATAATACTCGCATAAAATCACATCGTTCATAAAAGCCATTTATAAAACTGAAGATGTTTATTCAAACTTCTGATACTACTGGTACGAATTGCAAATTAAATATTTTGTGTGTTTGATAGTCCATTTATCGAGGAAGGCTTATTTAGTATATTGCAAGATAATAAGGCAGGAGCATAAATTAAAACTATTTTGAATACGGAGAACATTGTTCTTCGCGTATTTAATAATTCAATCGTGGAACTAAATAAACTGTAAAATATAAACAAAAATAATAGACTGATGCTTAATTTGAACACATGTCGCATGCATCATCAAAGAACAAGTTAAGCCCTCTAAATCGAAATTCAAATTATACTGGTTCCAATCTAAACATTAATTAGGAAATTTTAAATGCAATGTAAGCAAGTTTTACCCTTTAAGCGCTTAAACTAATTATTTAAACATGGGGGTAGTTCAAATCATATAGGTAGAGAATGCTCCCTCGTGAATGGAATTCTTTTGATCCGAACAAATTTGACAATCATTAAGATTAAATTTAAGATTAAGATTAAAATGATTTTAATCTTAATCTTAAATTAATTTAAATAGTTGTAGTAGTAGTTTTAATTAATATAGTTCCTCGTTATAGGATCGTTGATATATAAGGAGTTCTTAAAAAACTTGGAAGCGATCAAGCCAATATCAGTATGTATATTGAACGAACTCTATGATTTTACCTGAATTCCACCATAACTTCCTGCGAAACATTGAACCAATTTTACAGCCACATTTCAGTAGTATACCAAATTTGCATTTTTACTCGAACATTGGAAGCTCTTTAGAGAAATCTTGGAGCACATCAACACTTGTTCACGTCTGATGAATAAAATGTATTTTGCGGATTTAATTTTATAATTCCTTGTAGCCTTTTGAGAAACTCGAAGTCGAGTGAGGTTCGTTGCGAAATTGTATTCGATGAGTACTCGAGATGAGAGTTTCTTTTGATGATCGAATGTGAATTGATTTTCATTTTATTTTTGAAACAATGACATTTCTGTTATTTAGCTTTTAATAATATAGGTTGCCAAAGATATAACAGGATAGAAAACCCATATGGTCCTTCAAGACAAGAGGCCGTATCGTCTCCGGCCGAGTCTCTATGGGCAATTAGTAGCTGAATCTCCTGCATGATTATACCCAGTTTTATATAACATAAAATTTATCATATACATGTTTGTATTCTACCGATATAATAAAACGTTGTATAGATAATATGTGAATTTTATTTTATTTTTTGTGGCAACTGCAGCTCATGAACTTTCATAGGAGGACTTGTGGCTTTTACAGGATAAGCTGTGTGACGTTGACTAAAGCTCGGCTACCACATCGCGGACAATCTACTATTTAGATATATGTAATTGTATTCTGAGTATCGACGTCATTTCAAATAAAATAAATACTCTGTATGGGCTTAAATATACAAATATGTTTATTGGAAATTCCTCCAACGTTCGGCCCTTTTGTTAGGCTCAAAAAATAAATTGGATTAAATTCGTCCTTCTCGAGACAACGAGTACTTTGAACCCCAATTTAATTAGGTGTTAACTTGTGAAAAAGTTTAAGTATTTTTTCGTTTATCTCAAAGATAAATTGATGACCCACAAATGTATTTTAATCTAAAATTAATTGAATTCGTCAAAATGAGATCATAAAGTTTTTATTATCATACTACGAATATAAAGGCGAAATTTTGTTAGTATGTACATTGAAAATTCAATAATAAATGATAAAATTTACTAAGTTAGACTGACACTCTGGTTTGATACATATTTTAAATATTCGTAATAAGTACTATTTATATACAAGTACAAAGCGCTCGTCATGATGTGTACGGATTCTTAATTAGCAAGGGAAGGGAAAGTTATAAATATTGTTACAATATGTCTGAGTGAATATTTTGGTAATTAAATTATTTCATTTTATCTCTGCTATCATAACGCAACCACACAAAGTTAAAGCTTAGGTAGATTACCGACAGGCGCACATTTTATTGCCCAGTAACCGTATAATAAAAGACCAAATAATTGTTATCTCAGCTCAAGCCCGACCAGTCACTTTATTTACTTCCAACCGATTCCCAGGTTTATATCTTTGGGTAGAGCCTCGAATAACGCGGTACAATAACAATAAAGTAGGATTTTGCGGCATATTGCTGACATTTTCCTCAAGGCGTAGGGTGGGTCTTATTAAAAAAGCTTTGCATATACAAAAGTAAACGGGAAATCTGAGATACATTGAAAAAGGGAAAATTGAGAGGCATTGAGAGCCTATGGGATTATTATAAGTTTGTTCTGTTGGATTGCCTTTATTAGTGAAATGGTGGTTTTAAACGTGAAATACTTACTACTTATTTAATTGAGGCTTACAAATATAAACTCAACAAACCATTATTAGGCTTCCTGTGTTTTCATCATAGCGTAAATATCACGAAAAAAGAAAAAAGAGTACTTCATTATGCATTAATATCGATTGAATGCAATGACCTAAGCTGATACTACATATAGAATAATAATTACAACAGAAAATTCAAATACGATTAAAAGGAAAAATTTAAATGTTTATTATTATAGACTGAATCTGTGAAGTAACAAGTAAAGCAATCCGAAAATCAAGTGGTTGAATGTCAAAATATGCAAGTCAGTAGTAGTAGCAATAAATTTGTAACATGGAAGCCCGCGGCATAAGTGCGGTATAAATTAGGTAACAATTGATCTAACGTCTGGAAAGTTTATACCAAACTTGCGGCCTCCCAACGTCTCAATATTATGTCAAGCTTCGGGAAACTCTGTATTGGATTTCTATAAGCAGTATAATCGAACACCTCTGACTATGACTATATAGGATTACAGGATTATGCTATATTAATTATATAATTTAGCAGGGAAAATTGACGCTATGTACCGATTTTTCAGAAACTTGGTTTTCAGTTAGGGTTACATTTCTGGCGAAGTCTCGTGTTAGTATAAGAATGTAAGTTCATAATACATATTATTTTTTAAATTTACATGTGTTATATGTGTTGATTCCTTCTCATATAATTAGTGAGAGAAGCCAATTCTGGTTTGGTCGGTGCAAGACCAAAATCTAATTAATATTTAAAATTAAAAAAACATTTCCAACAAAACGATCTATAGAACTGATATATAAGCTTTAGTAAAAGTTTATTTGGCGGTATATTTTCCTATTTACGATAGTCAGGGGTATTATCCTATAATAAGTTATATAATTTAGCCTCAACAATTAGAATACTGCTGTCGCTATTTCTATATTGTAACATTTCTTCTGCTTGTAAGCGTTCTGCTACAGACACCCTTCTATAGAATCTACTATTCTCGACACAAAATAGAAATTTTTGGAGCGCCCTGTTAAGTATTGTTGTATATGACTTTGTGTTGCATACACAAGTTTTTTAAATTGGCCCATTGAAATTTTTACTGCCCATCATATAGATAAAACAGAAATAATAGCGGAAATCTACACAATTAAAATATTCAACGGCTTTTCAAATGCTATCAAAGCGGATTCAAAATGTTTTAAATGTAATATTCGGTGACCGGCGAAATCCCTGGATGATTGGCTGAACGTTTTGAGATAATATTTACGATGAGTTGAAAAACGCGGCTGTTGCAGTTGGATTTTTGAGATTGGGCTAAAAATAACATTTAGATAACGTTTTTTGGAGTTGATCTTATTTAAACACGAACAAAATGTGATCGCGTTTGATTTAGTTGGTTACTAACGCGGTTTCGACTGATTACAATGATCAAAACTGAAAAATTATGTTAAAACTGAAATAAAATGTTTATTATTATAGAAAACATGATCATTCATACAGTTGTTGTATCCAGCTCCTGCATCAGTATTCATGATATAACTGTTGAATCAATTTTTAGTGTTTCAAAGGTAACAGTGCCATTTGTACTATTCTATATTAAATTATGCCTTTGGTGTTTTTCGTTTTGTTCGTTTGAACTAAAAATACAAAAGTTACGCTATTATTAAAATAATATCTCCTTTTTTACTCGACCTGGCAAAGTCAAAAGGTAGGATTGTGATTTCACAACTTGTTATATTAAGGTTATGTATCGATGGATTATGTCTGGGAATAATGGATCAAAATTAAGAAACTAAGCCTTAGATCAAACATGCCATCAAATATTAAGTATGAAAGACGCTATACTAGACAGTGTCTTTGTAATGTTTTAATTTTCTGTTGGAGCCCATCTCTCTAATTATCCTTTGTGGGGCAATATAAGTTTATCAAAACCCAAAATTTGACAATTAATATCACAACATATTTAACATTTTGTATTAAGGTGTATATATGATGGTTTATTAATTATCGCTTGGGGTTTCTTTTAATTTTTGTATGGAAAAACTGCCAGAGATATGGTCATCATAACAAAAAAATCATTGAAATTAGAACTGTTTTGAAAATGAGCCCGTAAAAGCAGACAATAAATAAGAAAAAACAGTCTTTTTTCATAAAAAAAGGTTCAAACCGAGTATAAAATGGCATTAAACATGTGATAAACATATTTGCTTTTGAAGTGACTATAAAATATGATTTTTTTAATTATAACTGCATTTATAATTAATAAAAAGTGCTGTTATAAATGACAATTTATATTATTTAATTGAAAGGTTTTGCGACAGTTATGCTGTCTCTGCTCTGCCTCCACTCCAGATTTAGTGTCTAATATAATCAACCATTTCAGTTGCGATTCTCTTAACTAACTCCTAACTACGTTATAACATAATAAAATTAGAATGTTACCGGAAAATACTTATAGGAATGACTTTGAAATTAGTTGCGCGAAAAGATTAACTGTAACAAAATACATTACTGTAGTTTTTATAAATACTTCTTACCTAGAATCGTTATTGTATATAAAACTTAAATCATTTATAATTGTTGTAATCTTATTGGAATCTATTACAAGGATAAATGCATCTGCCAACGCTTTATTTTAAACTAAGTGGGAATTAGGGGTATTACAGTCCATGGTTTATTCGTTGCTTCAGGAACTTTAATGTCAAAAATATTATGTAGATTTGTTATAATGGGCCCCGAAGTGAACAACTGAGCTAGTTTGAATATTGATTTACTATTAATAGGACAGAATAATCAATGAAAAACGCTGAAATGGGAAAATAAAACGACCAACATCTTGTTGTGTTAAACAAATTCAATATTGTTTTTATAAAAAACTATTGTTATAACAGGTAATTATGAAATAGTTTTTGTGTTGTTTAAAATTAAGTAAATTTATGGGTAAATGTATGAATTTTTAAAAAAAAGTATAACGTTAGTAGCTTTTGTTAACCTTTTTAAATGTATATCATTCCTTTCCTACTGACAACTACAATTGTCATGGAAAGTCCGAGTAGACCAGGATTTAATTGGGGGTATTTAAATAAATATATTAATTGTTTAGATTATGTATCGGTGCTTAGCGGAGCGATTCCTATGTGATGGGTAAAGATTTTAAGTCTTTACACATCACGAATATTTCCACTTTTATAAAGTGTTATGTAAAGCCATTTATACAAAATATGTATTCCAAAAATAAACAAATTGCATAACTCTTGTGAGATGCAATGTATTTTAATGAAATATATCTTTACTATAAACGATGAAAAGCTTTTACGAGTTAATATTAATGCAAGTAAATTAATTCAGACGCCTTTCACAGTGTATGAAAACGGTATTAAAAGTTTCACGTTCTTAATTTGCGAATATACCAAGCAAATTAAGATGCCTTTTTTGATCTTATTAAAACATATTTATCTTATTTCAGTTCGATTATTTTTATAACAAATGTAGTAACATAGAAAATTTATGTAGATTTATTCAAAATTGTTCATATACTCCTTTCTCTTTGACAAAATATGATATGAATATGATATAAGTATAGAATAAATACTAATTATTGTTAGCATCGTACAAAAATAGTATTAAAATATACAATGAAATTTTTTAAAAGGCCTTTATTGCTAACACGGGAACAATTAAACGCAAGACTTGATTAATCCCTCTATTTAAGAACAGGCTCTCATTATCTCCTCATAAAACGTTTTCCCGTAAAAAGCACAATAAGTTGCGAGAATTGTTGAATTAAAAATGCCCAGTCATTCATTTTCAGCTTTAATTATTCTTTGTTTAAACAAATTGCAATAAGTGACTCGTATTTGGGGGAGCCGGAGGAAAACGATAAAAACCCAGCGGAAACGTGATGGCAACGTCAAACAAATTCATATAATGGTCCAGACTTTGGCTGTATTAGTGAACGCTTTTTAATGCTTTTATTGTATATCTTACATCCTCGCTCACTCATTGGAATTCGAACTCTACGCTACGAAGTTATGATTCAAACTAAGTTCCGGTCGCAGTGGAGTAATAACGTTTTGTGATTGTACGTTGTGTCTGTGTGTAGACGATTTCGGCTACTCAAACAGCGTTGGCAAAGATGTGTAGATAGCTAGCCACTTCCTGATGAAAATGCATTTTCAATGGAGTATTTCGTCTCGGTGATTGCGGTGATCTGCAACAAAGTACTAGATCTATGTTGGAGTTAAAGTTTAAAAATTGTGTTACTTTATAAGAGCGAAATACTCCTTTGCGATATAAGAAACTTAATTGGTATTCCTACTGAGACTTAGGGAATGCCCGGTTTGAAATTGAATTAAAACTAATATTATATATATTCTCCTTATTCTCTATTTTTATTTTACTCCAAGGCAAGCTATTTATAGCATGTGTTATGAATGCTAAAGTTATGTAAAAATGCAAATGCATTATAAACAAACATCTCAAAGGTACGGCCGTCCATGGTACAAACATATTCTTGTGTTTCGTTGATATTTTAAGACAAGAAAAAGCTTATCCATCTGAACCAGGGATGTTGCAGATGCCGATTTTTTCACACCCGCGGGTGCGGACGCGGACGCGGGGTTTTGAAAGCCCCCCCCCCGGGGCGGGGGCGGGGA